>KE152278.1:52035-76369 GCA_000411095.1 Aethionema arabicum | reverse complement strand
ACCCGCGTGACAGGCGGGAATACTTACCACTATACTACAACGACTTGTTGCTTTAAATTAACTAATTAAATTATATAAATCGTTTCGGGATTCCAATTATTCGGTTCGTAAACATCAGAGAAGATATCTCCTGGTTTGATTAATTTTTATTTGTGTCGGTTATTTCCGGTTTACAAGATTTGGTTTCGTTCTGCTCAATTTTCTATGAACTCTTGATCTCTTCCTTTCTCGGGTGTAAATGTAATCTCTGTAAATTACAGCTCAATGAAACGCGATTCAAGCTTCACCATTACTGTTCAGTGGAAGACTCTAAATGTTCTTCAGTCGAGCTTTTCGCAGTTTGTTAATGAAGGAAATAGAGATCTATTCGAAGGTAAAAAGATGAAGATTCTAAGAGCTTTGGAATCCCCTCCTTATGAATTATACTCATGTCTAGAATGTTTCTGTAGAAGAAAAAGTTTCATATCTCGAGACCAATTAGTCTTAGGTTTTATACTCGATTACTTTGATTAATACCTCTTTTTCCCGATTTGTTGACTATCACATAGGATGGAAAGAAAAACTATGATGTTCATTGAAGGATATGAATTAGGGTTTATGTTCAATTGCTTTCATTAACATCTACTTGCCCCGGCCAATTTTGGTGACTGTGAAACCGAATGGAGACAAGAACTATGATGTTCAGTGAATGATGGCATTTAGGGTAAGTTGAGGTTTATCCTCAAGTAATTCAAAGTTATACCTACTTGCTCAATTAGGCGACGTTAACTGAAAATGGAGACAGGAACTTTGATCTGCAATGAAGGAATATGATTTGGGAAGATAGAAACTTTGTTGACAAAGACAAGACACCAATCATAAACTCAATGACAGTGAGTGTGTGATTGCATCTATCGTTTTTAATTGAATCAGTCTTTGTTTGTGTACCATTCATTCATCAAATCCCAGTAGCATATTCACTGATACATTTACATACCTTCCATTTTTACCTAAGCATGTGTTGAATATATCTTACTGCTATCTTTTGTGGTTATTTCATTGTGTTCTTGGGTTTAATCTAGGTCTATTTATAGATTGATGATCAATGGTTACATGTTTGTTGAAAGGTTTATTAGAGATTCAAGTTAAGTACCCTGATTGTTTGATCCTTTGTCTGCTTAATCAGAAGATTTTTACATACTATCCTATTGGTTTGGATTTGGAGACTACAAATTCATTATTGGTAAAAGCTTACAGTTTATGAACGATTTAATGTGACTAACATGTGTCTTATTTTGGAATTGCAGGTAAAGTAAAGAAAGTAAGAAAGGTGGGATATGGAGAAACACCACTTAGGAGGAGTTTTAGATAGACAATAGATAAGTAACCAGTTTGTCTAGTGACTTATATGATGAACCTCCAAGCTTAAGACTTCCCTCAGCAGTTACCTTCATCAGTCTTATTCTCTTGCGCATCTCTTCACCGTCTGAGCTTCTGAATAGAGTTATAATGGCATTCTCTATCTGCTTTTTCTCTATCTTATTCTCCAAATGTATCCCAATCCTCCAAACATCACTAATGCATCTAGCATTCACCCTTTGATCCCCAAAAAAAGGTCTACATATCATAGGTACTGCTTCACATATACTCTCCAGTGTTGAGTTCCATCCGCAATGTGTCAAGAATCCACCTGTTGCTTTATGAGCTAAAACTTCAAGCTGAGGTGCCCATTCCACAATTTTACCTCTACCTTGAAGATTTTCGACGAACCCTTCAGGTAAATTCTCAATCCATTTTGAACCTTTGATTGAACCTGGTCTTATTACCCATAGAAATGGCTGATTACTATTGCTTAAACCCCAAGCTGTCTCCAAGAACTCAGTTTCATCAATCAAAGCTTGACTTCCTATGCTTACATAGATCACAGAGTTTGGTTCTTGTTCATCTAACCAAGAAAGACAAGTCATGTCTTGTGTAAGTAAACTGCTTGATGAAGTTGAAACTTGTTTATAAAAAGGTCCAATACAAAAGATTGGAACTGGAAATTCTTTAACAACTTCATCTAGTAGATCTGATTCAAGATCTTCAAAAGTGTTGGGTATGAGTCCAGAAGAAGATTTTAGTGCTCTAAACAGACCACTTAGTAACTTATCCGTTGATGTTCTTTCCTTTGTAGGTAAATCAGGATAATCTTTCATTCTTAGATATGGAAGCTCAGGAATTTGTAAATCTAGCTGAGATTCTGCAATGGAGAGAAAACAGAAGAAAGTCAAAGGAAATTCAAGATTGTTGGGAAAATGAAAATTCAAATTCAACATGATTGAATCATCAATACCTTGTAATTGTAAGTACCCTTTTGATTTAACAAGTTCATACTTTGACAAAGCTACAAAAGTTGAGATATTAAATGTATTTACAACAATTCTTGGGACACCTAATTTCTCAGTGACAGTATCAGTGAAATACCAAAAAGCATCAACAATTAAACAAACTTTATTTGTGTTTGCAGATAAAAGCTTCTTTAAGCAATGAGTAAAAGGGGCAATAATCTTGGAATTAAGATCATTAATAAGCTCAAGATGATCAGGATTTGAAGCTTCAGACTTTGATAAGCCATCAGGTATGGAAATGAAATTGAAATTGGGGAATTTTGATGAGTCTGGAGAGTTGAATTCAGTGTGGATTATTGTGATTGCAAAGCCTTTTTCGAATAAGATGTTTGCAAGTTGTAAAATTGGGTTTAAGTGACCTTGCTCTGGAAAAGCAAAGAGAAAGATGACTGGTTTTGTTTCTTTAGTGGCCATTGTTGTGTGTTTACTCTTTTTTTTGTTTGTTTGTTTCTTCTTCTCACATAGTAGGTAGAGTTATAGAAGAAGAAGATGTGACGTCAGCTGATTACGCTTCATAATGATAACTTGAGGTGATAATAACGTGTTGGTTTGTTGGTTCTATTGTGTGGACCGACGTATTTAATCATTTATTTATAATAGTAAATGTAGAAATTAATGACGTTTTAAATGAAAAAAAAAAGACTTTTTTCGTGTATATATTACTACTATATTTTCACAACTAACATTAATTAGAAACAAAATGTTTAGTTGTCGGGAAAATGGTTAAATAAATTTTTATTTTTGAAATGTGTTAGTTTAATACTTCTATTATTTCAATAACGAATTTAATGTTTAATTATCTAATAGTGTTATTTTAGTCTTTAATTTTTTTTAATGTATTTAATTGATATATCAAACGTTAATTTCGTTTAAATCGGGTTACAGAATTAACAAATTAAACACGAAAATTCGACCTACTTCCACTGAAAGGATGAGGATTTGCATTTTTGTTTATCTCGTTCGTTCTCTCGGTGGAAGTAGATCAAATTCTCGTATCTAATTTGTAAACCTTGTAATCCGATTTAAACGAAATTAACGTCTGATGTATCGATTAAATACATTTAAAACAAATTGATGGCTAAGTTAACACTATTAGCTAATTGATGATTAAATTCGTTGTTTGAATAATAGAAATATTAATTTAACACATCTCAAAAGTAGAAGATTTATTTAACCATTTTCCCTTAGTTGCCCGTTACAAGTATTTAAAAAACAGTAACTTATACTAGAATTTATATTAATCTATCAAAATAATGATGTTTATAAAAAAGATATTTATTTCTCTGAACAATAATATCTTAACGGTAATGAATCATAACACCAAAAAAATCTTAATACTAATTAGCAGAGAAGTAGGATACAAACTTTGTAACATTACAAAAGCTATTACAAACTTTTATTAATACTCTACTAAATATTGATAATTTTTTGGATCATCGTGAAATAACCTGCTATAACTCATATAAACACCTTTTAGTATATATAAATTACCAGTTACAAAAATAAAAATCAAATAAAAAACTCAAATCATAATACTGAGCATTCGGGTACCCGTTCGGTTTTTGTTTTAGTATTTTCAACTATTCGGTTCTATAATTATAGGACTTTTTTGGTTTTTGAAAGATTCCGATTCGATTTCGGTTCTGGTTAACATACTTGCTAAAAAGATCCAAAAAACTAAAAACGCTATAAAAAACCAAAAAATTACCCAAAAACCCATAAAAATATCCAAAAGAAATAAAAAAATATCAAAAGTACAAATTATGGTTATTTTCGAATACCGATAAATATCGGTTCAAGTTCAATTATTACCTAATATCCATAAAAACTAAATTCAAGATTCAATAGTTAGTTTTCACCATAACCGAACTGAAACTTTTTTTTAGTTCGGTTCCGGCCAAGTCATAAGACTGAACTTCATTAATTGGCACGATATGGTACAAGGAAAAAAACAAATAACAATATTTCACTAACTGTCTTCTCTAATATACAGTCTGGGTGGTGTAGTCGGTTATCACGCTAGTCTCACACACTAGAGGTCCCCGGTTCGAACCCGGGCTCAGACACTTTTCCAACCTTTTCCTGATTCTTTTCATTACCTCACTTGCCACGTCATCGTCTCCTGCCTTCACTCCACAACAAGTGTGTACACTGGTTTTAGTCTATAATCACGCTATCTCGAGGTCTCGTTTTCGAATACGATCTCAAACACATTCACCACAGTTACGTGATCTTTTAACTACGTCGCTTGCCACGTCATCATTAGACTATATAATGTGGAAATAAAATTAAATCTTTGATCCGATATACCACTCTACGTAGAGTTAATGACTAAAGATGATATCAAAAACGAAACCTTTTAAAAGAAAAAAGGACAATAAACTGAAGCATTTGGTCAAAACCATGGAGAAACTTGAAATCAAAGTACAAAATCTACTCATCATCGAATAAACCAAAACCACCGTAATCTTCTTCATCTGATTCTTCTGCAGCCTCTGCTTTCTTCTCCTCTGCCTTGGGGGCAGCAGCACCACCACCTGCATCTGCAGATACAGCAACTGCTGCAACCACAAACTTGCTAGGATCCTGCACCCCAAATGTTTAACATAAGAATTACAACATTAACATGAACAAAACTCATTTGCAAATATCAGTTTGGTTTGAAGAATTTCGGTTATGGTTCGGTTTGATAACTTATAACAATACTAACCTTCAAGAACTCCTTGACCTTCTCGGCTTGAGGGAAGGTGTAGTCAGTGGCAACAGCAATGGCTAGGGCGTTCTTGTAAGCATTGATGAACATATGTGGTGCAGCGGCCAAAGTCGGGTAAGAGACGGCAAGAGCAAGGGATGTGACCATAGAGACACCAGCAGCAAACTTCTGTACGAGGTCATCTTCTGTTAGATCAAGAACCTCTGGGCTGAAGACTGAGCCATTGTCATAAACTGAGTCTACAACTAGACCATATGAAAATGGTCTGATTCCAAGCTTGGCTAAGAGAGCAGCCTCGGAAGAACCAACTTTCTCTCCCTTCTTGATGAGCTCTACGGGAGTGATAATTTCGACTGTTCCTTTGTTAATCTTAGTCGGGATATTAAGCACCTAAAATATACGAAGAAACATATTCACCTTTCAGAAAATTTATATAAAGGCACGCTCTTAGGAGAAGCAATAGAAAAAAATTGAGTTCATGAAATGGATTAGAAGATGAACAGACCTGAAAGAAAGATGTTTGGGATGGGTCGAGACCAGTGTTTCCAGGAGGGACGACCACATCAATTGGAGCAACCAATCCCACACGAGCAGGAGCACCAACCTAATCATATGAAAATGATAAATATTAGATTTTAATTTCAATCCACACTTAGAGAAACAAGAAAATATTCACACAAATTGCCAAAACAATTTATAACTTATTCAGATTTCCAGGGTTATACACAGCACTAGATCATAAATACAGGCTTCCTTGTGGATAACTAGCTATGTATTAAATCAAACTAATATGCATTACAAAATGTGAGACTCCCATATCAATCGTATCACAAACGCAGACTATTCAGAACAGATAAAGGTTCATCATTAAGGAAAAACAGTAGATGATTCATTTTTCATTGGATATGGAGGATACGCGTAGCAAAAGCTACAATCAAACATTTAGAGAAACATCGAAATATTCACACAAATTGCCAAAACAATTTATAACTTTTTGCAAATTTCCAGAGCTATACACAGCACTAAATCATATTTACAGGATACCTAGCCATGTATGAAACCAAACTAATATAACATTTCTATATGTGAGACTCCCATTTCGATCGTATCATAAACGCAAGCTATTAAGAACAGATAAAAGGTTCATAATTAAGGAAAAACTATAGATGATTTATTTTTCAATGGATATGGAGGGGATACACGTAGCAAAAGCTATAATCAAACAATCTAGAATTAAAGACTAGAATTAAAGATTTGAAGAAGAAACAAGATCAAACTAACCAACCTTGTACTTAGCGACCTCTTCGCTCACTTCCTTGAGATCACCTTTAGTGAAGATCAAACCAACGTTTCCCTATAATAAAGCAAAATCCAAAATTATAAACTGCAAGTCGCCAGCCTTGGACAATCTCAACGTTTCTAGAAGCAGAAATCGACCTGAAGTAGGGGAAGCAGATTTAAGATTCCAGTGTTTCCACTGCTCTCGGAGTGCATCCTAACTGAACGCTTCATCATAGTGTTCTTACCCATAAGAACCACAGAGTCTCCACGAAGACCCTTCCTAATGCTCTGGAGCTGCGTAGATCCAACATTGTCAGCAGCAACCACTAAGATTTGAGTGTATTCATCAATGAGCTGACAAAGCTTCGCGTCATACGCGATCTTCTTCTCCGCCTTGGTTGCCTTCACCATTTTCGCTCACCGATTAAGTTACAGAGAGTTTTGACGGAAAGAAACGAATTAGGTTTTGGTTTCAGCCTTATATAGTAAACGTCTAGGGTTTTGGGGAGATCTAAATCTAACGGTTTACATTCTTCTAATCTGACGGCTGTTGTATACTTCAATGATATTGGGCTTTTCTTAGATTTGGGCCCACGCTCATTATATTGACTAGTTCTACTATCTCTAAACGGCACGCAGTTCAATTCAGCTGACGAAATCTTAAACAGCAAGATGTTCTACTAACCAGCACAAACCTGACACATCGTTTATTTCTTTCATCTTCTTCTTCATCGGAGGGAGAGCTAAGAGCCACCGTATGACACTCATCTTGCGAATGTCATCGAATTCTCTCCGATCATGTTGCCGAAGAAATCAAAGACTAGAAACGAGGCGAGTAGTAGCCGCGTAACTGCCTTCCTAAGCGGAGAGAGTATAATCGTTGATTTTGGTCGCAATAGAACCACTTGCGGTTACTGTAAATCATCCACTCGCTCCAGTATCTCTCACGGTTCGTCGCCTCCTCCATTGATCTTTTTGTTTGAACTTATTTCTATTAAATTGATATCTGATAAGTCGAATAGTATATGTTGAATTTGAATTCCCTGAGTGTACTGTGTCATTGAGCTAGCATCATTGAAACTTACGATGATTGATCTGACCAAGAGTTCATGAGAATAAGCTAAAAAAAATGAAATGAGCTGATTGAATCTTAGGTTTCAGCTACAGAATTTTATGCTTCTGGATTTTCTTGTGCTTTTATCTTCTAAGATCAGAATAGAATGTCAATGGTTGCTTATTGTTAGCTCAGTGACTGTTTTATCAATTTCCAATGCAGGATTATGGACAGAGAGTCTCACGGTTGATGACTACCAAGGTAGGTTGCATAACTTGCATCCATTTTCTGTTCTCAAGAGATTAATATACTCAAAATGTGAAGACTGATCAACTGAACAATTCATAGATGGAGTTGAATGTTGTAATGGTTTAGCTCCTGGAGACTTTTACTGGATTCAGTGCTCCTTCACCATGTTGATTCATGTGTTCTTCTTAATGATGATTTTGATGAACCTTTCCTTTCTGTTGAGCAGCTCTTCTTGACCGTGGATGGAGACGATCTGGCTGCTTCCTCTATAAACCTGAGATGGATAAAACATGTTGCCCTTCCTATACGATCCGGTTGAAAGCAAGTGAGTTTGTTCCTTCTAAGGAGCAACAACGAGTTTGTAGAAGACTAGAAAGGTATATGTAGAAACACTTCTTCTCATGGAACCTATCCTTTCACCTATAAAACATCTAATTGAATTTCAGAATAGATGAAATCTCTTGTGCTCTCTCTCTCTCTCTCTGTCGAGACCAATTTGTGCTCAAACCTCAATCTCTGAATGGAAAAACTTCTTCTAGGTTCTTGGATGGCGACATAGATGTGAAGCTCAAGGAGCAAACAGAAGATCAAGATGTTTCTTTGTCCAGCAAAGTCTCAGATTCGGCAAGACAAACACTTGGAACTGCTAAAAGAGAGGAAACGAATGAAGTCGAACCAATCATGAAAGATTTGTCTGACCAAATTGATAGTGCAGTACAAAGATGCATACTAAGTGGAGAGTTTCCTTCTAATATTCAGATACCCCAAGCTTCTGTAAAGAAAGTTCCCTCTGCTAAAAAGAAGAAACTTGCTGAAGGGCCAGAAGAGCTGTTATACACTAGCAACATTGCTTTTCCAATAGCAGCTGCTATAAACAACAGAGTAACAGCTGAGAAAGGAGAAAGAAACAAAGCAGAAGAAACCAGATTATCGCCGGAGATTGTTTCTGAGATGTTAGTAAGTTCAATGAACAACATGGGAGCATTTCCTGGTCTGTCTATTTCGGTCTGCAAAGGCCATATCAACTTCCTTTCAGCTACTTCCCCTGATACAGATCTCCGAGGTAATAAAATCTCGAGAGGAACCAAGTCAATACGCCGCTCAAAATCTTCAAACAATCAGACGAGAGAGCGAAAGCTGGAGATACACTTGAAAAGATCAAGTTTTGATCCAGAGGAATATGAATTATACAAAAGATATCAACTGCAAGTGCATAAGGATGATCCTGAACACATCACAGTAACTTCATACAAAAGGTTTTTGGTAGATACTCCATTGATACAAGTTCAGTCTTCTTCAAGTGATGATGACAAGGTTCCTCCTTCTGGCTTCGGTTCTTTCCATCAACAATATCGACTTGACGGCAATCTAATAGCTGTCGGGGTGATCGATATCCTACCGAAATGTCTATCAAGTAAGTACCTATTCTGGGATCCAGATTGCGCATCCTTGTCTCTTGGAAACTACTCAGCTCTTCAAGAAATCAATTGGGTAAAACAAAACCAACCTCATTGCTATTACTATCTTGGTTATTACATACATTCCTGCAACAAGATGAGATATAAAGCAGCTTATCGTCCTTCTCAGCTTCTATGTCCTGTCCAGTACCAGTAAGTTCCCAAACTATTACCACTTCTTGTCACTTGATGCACTTTTGAGATCCGAATGTGTGTTTTACAGGTGGGTTCCATTCGAAGTAGCTAAGCCTCTTCTTGATAAGAATCCATATGCAGTCTTATCTTCATCAACACCTCATGGTTCTGAATCCTTAACTGAACATCAAAACATGGAACAAGGGAACACAAGTGGTCAGTTTCTTCAGGTCTATACTGGTGAAGATCACAACATTGCCAACGTTCTTATTAGTCTTTTCGGATCTCGACTTCGATATAAGGTATCCACTTTCTGTTTTTGTCGAAAAGTCTCAAATCTTTCAGTAAATAAACAACCTTTGTTGCTCTTGAAGGATATACCGCCGATCAAGAATCCGGAAGGTCAGAAACAACTTGAATCTTTGCTGGTTAATTACCGGAAAGTCGTCGGAGTAGAACTCTCTGAGAAAATGGTGTATAAACTCCGGTAACATTAAAGTTAGTTTCTTAATCTCTTAAACTTTTCTACATAAATATTTTACATAAACAAATTTACAGTTTCATAAGATCATGCTTCATCAGTATCACTTTCACCAGCTTCAACTTCTTGAGCTACCCAGTAATTGTTCCCATCTGATCCCCAGATTTTGTACCTGTTCATCATCATCACCATCACCATCATCATGATCATCATAAGTTCAAGAAATTGTCAAGAAATCTGCGGATCAAACCGAGTTAAGTCCTAACCTTTCGAGTACTGATTTGCCTTCTTTATACTTTTGATCCTTCTCATAAGCAAACTCCTGAACAAAAACAGGATCATTTTACATTAGATTTCAGCAGCAAGATCCTTGCAAGATTTGAAGTATAGTTAGAAGAATCATTACATATCTCCAACCAACATAAGATCCGCATTTTACGCAGTAGATATCGACAACAGTATGCAGTCCAGTCGTCATTCGCCGATCTTCTTTCTCTCCAGCTGATACATTGACTCTGTTTACAACAATCAGAAACCATCAAAGATCTAATCTTTTTGAAGCAACAGCAACACGAAAGAGAATTTTCAATGTTTTTGGAAGATTTTAGCGAAAACCCGAAAGAGATTTGAAGAAGAAAGACTTACACTTTGTTAAAGAGATAAGCTTTACCATGTCTGCATTGAAAAGACTGTAACATAGACAACAAAAAATTGTTGTCAGTATCTTCTATGTTCTTCACTACTTAAACCTTAACAGAATCAGAGATTCTGAATCTTAATATGTATGAACTTGTAACACATAGAAGAACTAATCAGTTACATTTTAGTATCTAACTGCAATCAAAACTGAGGTATGACAACTTAGGAACCAAACTAAGTTCAATATGGGTTCAAGACTGTCTTAAAGTCACAAATTCTGAATCTTCTTCACCATCGAAAGTGGAAAGAATCTTACAATGTCTGAACTATAGCATCTAGATGAACTAATCACTTGCATTTTAGTATCTATCCGCAATCAAAACTGAGATATGACAGCTTAGGAACAAAAAGATATATGCGAAATGAGTTCAGGACAGTCTCAAAGCTGCAAATTCTGAATCTTTTAACCATGAAAACAGGAAAGCATCTTACAATGTCTGAACAAAAACACCTATATGACCTAATCAATTGCAGTTTAGTATCTAACAGCAATCAAATCCGAGATATGGCAGCTTAGGAACTAAAACTAAGCGCGATATGAGTTCAGGACAGTATCAAAATCCCAGATTTGGGATCTTTTCGCCGTAGATAGATGAAAGAATCTTACAATGTAACACATAGATGAACTAATCAATTACATTTTAGTATCTAACCACAATCAAAACTGAGATATGACAGCTTAGGAACCAAAAGATATGTGCGAAATGAGTTCAAGACAGTCACAAATTCTGAATCTTTTTCACCATAGAAAGAGGAAAGAATCTTACAATGTCTGAACTATAGCATCTAGATGAACTAACCATTTGCATTTTAGCATCTAACCGCAATCAAAACAGAGATTTGACAGTGTAAGAACTGCGATATGAGTTCAGGACAGTCTCAAAGTATCAAATTCGGAATCTTTTCACCATAGAAACAGGAAAGGGTCTTAGAATGTCTGAACTATTAGACATAGATGAACTAATCAACTGCATTTTAGTATCTAATCACAATCGAATCCAAGAAACTACAGCTTAGGAACCAGAAATAATCTCACTTTCTACATAGAACACCTAAAATGAGAGCTTAGAACCCTAAAAAAACCGAGAAATTTAAGAGAATCCAAATGCAGTATCCCCAAGATACTCATTCCTTGTTAACAATTTCTGAATTACAACACTTAGATGAACTAACCAGTTGCATTTCAGTATCTATCCACAATCAAATCTACATTAAGCACCAAGATTTAGGCGCAATGCAAGTGCAGGACAGTTTCAAAATCACAATGTCTGAACCATAAATGATCTAAGTTTCTACATTGAGCATCTAATCAAATTTAAAATGAGAGCTTAAAACCCTAAAAGCCCAAGATTTGATAAGAATGCAAGACATTCTTTACCAATTGCAAGAATCCCCAATACTCCATGATTGCAAAACTTGAAGCTTTAAACATGGAAATTACAGATATCATCAAAAGGTCTATAAATCAGTCTAATGCAATAAACCATATGATATATCAAAATCAGTAATAAACTTATCCTCAAAACTCTAAAGCTAAACTTCATTAAAACCAACCTAACAGTTAAATCATCAAATGCTAAATCCAAGAAAGCACAAACACCATTAAAGAAACAAAAACCCAGATGAAGATCGATCTTAGTAGCAAAACCCAGAAAATGAAATTTCCAATTAAAGATTTTAACCTTTGAGACGACATCTTCACAGAGAGCAAGATGGGTTTTACAGTATCTACAATTATAAGTTTTCCCTTCTAAATTCAGCAAGAACAATCTACCCATTGGTAACTACTTTTTCAGAATCTATTATAGAAAAAAATCTGATCTTTATGGAAGAAGAAGAAGAAGAAAGTTGGGATTTTTGAGTGGATTTTGGGTGAATAAACTAGAAAATTGAGAAAAATCTATGATATTAAAACAAAAAGAGAGCTCAGCTTTTGTTGAAAACGTGGACACTGACAAAGTCATGGCCTGGGAATTTACACAAAGTCCAATTTTTGTTTTTATATTTATTGCTACGTTTTTGGAATATCTTTCATTGCTTACTAATACTAATTGCCAACACAAATCTTTGTTATTTTTTTTATTTGTGAAATTTGTTGACCAGAAAAAAAATATATTTCTTTTTGTGAATTTTCTTTTCTTTTTTTTGTACAGGGTTCAGTAATTATTTCCCCACTTTTTATGCATATTTTTTTAGTTTCAAGATGTATAACCAAAAACAGTATATAAATATTAATATCAGTATTTATTCAAAATATGTTGGGAGTTTGAAGTTCTTTTTGACCTCAATTAAATTTGAAGTTTATGAAAAAAAAAAGTAAAATAAATTTATATATAATTAATTTTGATATAAATGATTACATTTGAATGACATCTAAAGAATCAAGAATGGCATCTAAAGATATTAAAAAAGATTTATTATTTAATATCATATACAAGTAAGTTTTTTGGAAATAAAGGTTTATTTTTCATTTTGTTTATGTCTAATTTAAATTTTGGTACGGTTTTGGTTTGATTCGGTTAATCGGATTGGATATTCTACTTATGGAATACGAGGAAACCTTCTGCTTCGTATAGAGTCTTTGACAATCTCAGTTGGGCAAGACTTCTCGCCGTCACCAGCCGTCACGCCCCTCGGAAACCGCTTCGCCTAGCTACAGAAGACCGGAGAAGAGCAGAAGACCGGAGAAGAGCAGAAGACCTAGTGGATCTTAAGCTCGAGACACCAAACTATATTTTCTCTACGTCAAATATCGCTTTCAATCGATCACTCCTGATTTTTCAAAGTTCAATCTCATTTCAGTTGGTCATCGGAGACGCCAAAGATCACTTGGGCTAAAATAACATTCATAACCTACACAGAATTTCGAGAAGAAAACGGTAACAAATTGATACAAACTTTAGAATTACGGTTTGATTACTTAGAATTAGCTAGTTTTTTATGCGTGACAGGTGTTCGATGAAATGCCTGAATGAATAGGAAGTAGTAATTCGTTGTGACTATAGAGAATTTTTGTAATAGCTAATCGATTGTTTGTTTAATGTTGGAGATTCTAGGTTTTGAACCTGCATTGAGTTCCTTGTGTGGTCTACATATTCCAAGCTATGACTGCACCCAACGTTCGAAGTAGCAGTTTCTCTCGCAACATTTCAGTTGTCTCATCTCCTCAAATACCTGGTTTCAAGTGTGGTCCTAATGGCACAACCTTTGTGTCGTCCGGAATTCGTGATCTTGACAGTGAGATTTGTCCTTCTTGTGTACACATATAAACATGAGCAGTTTGGTGTTGGTGCTCAGTATTGTCTTTTGTTTGTTTTCAGGGATATTAGGTGGGGGATATCCTTTAGGAAGCTTAGTAATGGTAATGGAAGATCCTGAAGCACCGCATCATATGGATCTGTTAAGAACTTTCATGTCCCAGGGTCTTGTAAACAATCAGCCACTTCTTTATGCTAGTCCTTCCAAAGAGCCAAAAGGGTTTCTCGGTACTTTACCACATCCTGGATCATCGAAAGAGGATAAGCCTAGTACAACTGACCCTGATCAGGTGCTTTTTTCTTAGTGGAACCTTCTCCTGTGCATAGTTTATATATTCCATCTGGTTATTGCTTTCATGGTGTGACTTGAAGATTCGGTTAAAGTTGGTTAGTGTGCATTGTTCTCAATATTGTAGGGTGAGAGCTTGAGGATTGCTTGGCAGTACCGGAAGTATTTGGAAAACCAAAAGAATTCTATTGGTAATCTAGCTATTGCGGTTATATAATCTTCTGTTGTGTCACTCTTGACTAAAGTGAGCTAACATTAAGTTATACTTATTCTGCCGGAACAGATGATTACTCCAATGACTTTGATATGAGGAAACCTTTGGAGAGGCAATTTCTTAGTGGGCGGCCAATAGATTGTGTCAGTCTGTTAGATTCTTCAGATCTTTCCATTGCTCAGGACCACTGCACTACATTTTTGTCAAAATTTCCGAGGTTGTGTGGCATGCGTTTCTTATTTGATGCTCAATTTACTTCTCTCTAGTTTGGAATCCGTGCAATTTGTTTGTCCACTTAACATGATTTTATGCAGCAAACTATGCCTAACCCAATTTTTTTTAACATCTCTCTTATAGTTCCAAGTCTGCTACTTGATTTAGAAGGACTAGGAGTTTTCTAACTGCTGCTAATTAGTGTGTTGCTAATAGTTTTGTCCTGCGATATTGTTTTCATTTACTATTTGTTGCAGTTAGGGAAAGTAACTCGAGTTTCTTCTGCTATTTACTGACTTTAACAAGATTTTTTCCTATTTACACAGAAACAGCAATAACATTGCATCCACTGGTCGTATCGCAATCCAATCATTCTGTTCTCCCTTGTGTGAGTATTCTGAAAAGGTAACTTGATGTTCATTTTCGTCGACAAGCTCTCTATTTAAAACAAGATTTTTTTTTGCATTTGTCTTGCACCTCGTGACTCTAAAGTTATCTTGAACCAAGATCAAGCTGTTCTGTATTCGAAATTCTGACTTATTGCTTCTGACAATACAGGAATGGGACATACTTTCTTTCATAAGATCACTGAAAAGCATGTTGATGGTTTCAAATGCAGTAGCTATTGTTACTTTTGCGCCTTCTCTGCTCTCTCCATCTTCCTCAAAAAGACTGCAGCACATGGCTGATACTTTACTCTCTATTAAAGCGATCCCAGGTTTGTCTTCATTATCTGGTTACTCAACAGTAGATTATCGCGTCATCGGTATCTAACAAGTATTCTTTACCTTTCTCTAGATGGTGACAAAGAATTGGAAACACTCCTTACTGGCTACAAAGACATTAATGGATTCCTTAACATACACAAGGTTGCACGGATCAACACACAGGTATGTATATCTGCAAATACAATTTCTTCCAGTAAACATGTTAAAAACAAGTACGTTAAACACATTCTAAACATTTCTACTCAATGTGCTAAAAATCGCATCTAGACCCGCCTAGATTCTGATTAATCCTCCAACTGCCTAGGCGGCGTCTAGATACCGATTTATCATGTGATTCTAATTGGCAAAAAATGATTTAGTCGGACTAATCAGTCGGTTTAATGTTTAAATGTCCTAAAACATTTTTTTCTAATTAGTTATAAAACTTTGAATTATTTCTTCTTGAAAAGAAATAAAGCAATATTACTTCTAAACAAAAAAAAAACTAAATTTTTATGAATTGATATTTAATTTTATATATTGATATTTAAGTTTGACTATGTATAAAAGATATTTAGTTAAAAAAATTATGTATCATTATAATATTTAAATATATTTAGCTAGTCTGTCTAGGTTTCGGTCCCGACTAGTTGTTTTAAGCGCTAGATCTCTGTTACTACCCCCGACTAGTTCCTAGCGATTTCTTGAACTTTTTTTTCTGCAAAACAGTCTCTCGAGATCTTTTTATGGTAATATGGCCTAAAGAAGTAGTTTTAAAAGCTTAGAAACATGGATTCAGTTTGGTCCCAACATTGGTTTTTTACTGTCTGAATATGGATGTGCAGGTACCTGTAATTCTTGAAGCAAAGACTTTCTCAATGAGCTTGAAGAAGAGAAGATTCTTGGCTTTAGAGTGTCTGAATCAAGCACCTGTAGATGGAGCCAGTGGAACATCTTATGGTACATCTGGCTCTGGGAGCTGCAAATCTGGATCACTTGATTTCTAACTTTATCTAGTTTCATTTCTTTTTGTCATCTTATTTTGGGCCTAATCTTTTTAATTTATGGTTGTTTTCTCATAATTTATAGTTGAAAAATTACTCAAAATACACAAATTTGTATTACGATTTGTCAAAAGAGACGTTTATAAGTGTTACCTACTTATATAAAAAAGACATTCATATAAACAATCCTCTATTATTGCAAGTTCATTCTAGATTATAGATCTTTGTTTGTATTCAACAACAAAACTTGAATTTAAATAAAAAGGAACCAAACCTCCGATTATGTTTTGAGACAAGAAGACATAAGTGAAAGAACAAATAAAAAGTTTCCATCATAACAAAAAAAGACATAACAAGTTTGTCTAGTAAGCTAATTTTGAAAAATGAAATTACACTTTGATAGCATATTTCCTTATGGGGAAGTACATTTCCTTCTTCTTCTCACGTTCTGTCTTCAATGAGAGCTGCAAAAATGCCAAAAACAACAAATCATCAACTTCATAGATAGAAGAAGACTGATTTAGGGTTTAGCGTTTTAGGGTTTAGGGTTCACTAATCATAAGGGTTTTGCTATAAGATAGCAATGGTCTAGACAAACACCAAGGTTCCAGAAATAATCGTTAGGTGCTAGTCAAGCGGCAACAAAGACTTAGAATCTAGAAGACTAATTGGGAGACGAAAGCATCTAACTTTATACTTATGAATAGATTTATATATTATAATGATACACCATTATAAACAATGTAGAACTAATTAGACGAAAAAACAACATTTTTAAGAAGTTTCGACAAAACTAATCAAACTAAATATTTTTTTATCAATTACAATCACATGATGGACCAATCATTACAAACAAATCACATGTTTTTCTACCGCTAACAAGAAATTCGGGACTAAACGGATGCAGGATTAATCAGGTTCTAGGGGCGATTTTTTAAACATTGACAGAAACGAACAAGGCTCTGGTGTTTATGATGTCATAGCAATGATAAATTGATAGAGGTTTTGGTGGTTATAGGTTCTTGACAATGGCATCAATCAATAGAGTTCTGGTACTCATTGTTTTTCGGCAATGGTAGAAAGCAATGGAGCTCTAGTGTTTATAGGTTCTAGGCAATGACAGAAACCAAAAAGACTCTAACGTTTGTAGATTATGAAGAAGCAGCTAGGAAATTGCAGGTAATTTGGATTTAGAAATCGATGAACAGAAGAAAGTGATACCTGATGTTTAGTGAGGCGTCTGCGGATAGCTCTGGTTTTCTTGGGACGAAGATCGAGAGGAAGATACTTCTTGTTCTTGTATGCTTCTCTCAGAGCAAATTTCTGCTTCTGAGAAATCACTGTCAACACTTGAGCAATCGATTTCCTCACCACCTTGCTGGATAAATTACAAATACAGACAATTGAAACCTATTAAATTCAATGTAAACTCAAGAAACAATCAAGTTTCAACAAGAATTCGAACGAATCAGGATAAGAGTTGTGAATATACACAATCTGCATATGTACAACGAATACAACTCTACATTATCTATACCAATAAAAACATAGAACCTTATGTTGAAACTTCTAAAACAAACATCTATGGCTTTTTTGAAACTATCAGCATTTCACATACGAAACGAAGCCTAAAAAAGGATGCTAAAATAGAAATCTGAACGAACTTACTGAATCAGTAAAGTGAATACTTACATTTTAGAGAGCTTGTTGGGAGCACCTCCGGTGACTTTGGCGACACGGAGGAGAGCGAGCTCAGCCTTCAAATCCTTAAGCTGATTCTGGAGATCGGTCTTAGGCTTGTCTCTCAGCTCGTGAACCTTAATCCTTGCTAGTCATGGAGAACAAGAAAAATAAAAAATCAAATCAGTGATATTCATCGGAAGAACACGGTGCCGAAACAAATCCGCTAGGGATTTAGGGATAATTCGTTGCCATACCCATTGTGAGATTGACTGCTGCTCTGCTTAGGCTCCGAGAATCAGGAACCCTAATTATCGAGGAAGAGAGAATTTATATGAAGCTTTTTTATTCAAATACAAGGTCCATTTTTTAATGGGCTTAATACAAGGCCCGTTTATTATTCGTAGCTTGATTTAAACCGGGTTATAAA
Source organism: Aethionema arabicum (assembly GCA_000411095.1). NCBI lineage: Eukaryota > Viridiplantae > Streptophyta > Magnoliopsida > Brassicales > Brassicaceae > Aethionema > Aethionema arabicum. The sequence goes on along the minus strand of KE152278.1, from coordinate 58,137 downwards.
GACTAGAAATGATCCAATATAGATGACGCCGTTTTATACCGGGTTATAAATACCAAATTTAAAGTCGAACATTTTCTTTTAGCAAACGCAAAAATTCGTTACATCGCGCCTGGAGCTGGTTTAAAAATTGGAACCGAAGAACCGAATCAAATCGGAACCAAAAAAGGGTTTGGTTTGGTTTTGGTTCTGGCTTAAATTATTTACTTGATTTTAAATTTAATATCTATGGATATTGGGTAATAAGCGAAATCGACCCTATATCTATTAGGTATCCGAAAATATCAAGATTCAAAGGAGATTGAAGATGAAGAAAGATCTTCTTCATTGAGAGAGAGAGATTCAAAGAGAAGAAGAATTGTTTGTTTATTGATATTCGTAAAAGATACATTATGTTTTGTATTTATACTAAACCACATTTGGTTTAGTATGGTTTTGGTTCAGCATTAAGTAAATACATTAACCAGTTTATAAACCAATTACATAACCAAAGCAATTTAAACTATATACTAAAGCTAATACCCCCTCCTCAATATCTACTTGTAGATATTGGATATTGACATTTTTGACAGTAAATGGGACATTGAGGAACCTGTAATAGACTTAGTAAACAGGTCAGCTAGTTGATCATGTGAAGGGAGATAACATACCTTAACGTCGCCGGAAGTAATCTTCTCCCGAACTACATGACAGTCAATTTCGATATGTTTTGTGCGTTCATGAAAGACTGGATTCTCGGCGATGTGGAGAGCTGATTTATTGTCACAAAACAAGAAAGCTGGGCCTACAACACTTAGTTTCAAGTCAGTCAAGAATGTTTTTACCCAAGTAAACTCACAGACAGCGTTTGCCATTGCTCTATATTCAGCTTCCGAGGATGATCTGGAAACCGTGTGCTGCTTCTTTGCTTTCCATGTAACTAAGGAGTTACCAATGAATAAGCAAAATCCTGTAACATAGCGTCTAGTAGTTGTACAAGTTGCCCAGTCAGCGTCAGTATAAACAGAGATATGCATTGAACTAGAAGCAGGATATAACAATCCTTGTCCAGGGGCAGTTTTCAAATATCTTAACACTCTATGAGCAGTATTTAAATGAGCATCAGTGGAGCATGATAAAAACTGACTAAGTTTATGTATTGAAAAGCACAGATCAAGTCGTGTAATAGTCAGATAAACAAGTCTCCCAATGAGAGTTCTGTAAATTAAAGGATCAGGTAACAAAATCCCTGTATCATGGTTTAATTTAACAGCTGGATCTAGAGGTGTAGATGCAGGTTTACAACCTAAGTAACCAGAATCAGCTAGCAATTCCAAGGCATATTTATGTTGAGAAATCGAGATACCTTTGGAAAAACGAGCTATTTCCATACCAAGGAAGTATTTAGGCTCACCAAAATCTCGAATTTTGAAGTGAGATACGATGAGATCTTTGAGGATAGTGATCTCAGTCTGGTTAGAACCTGCAATTAAAATATCATCTACATACACTAAAACTGCTAAATAGTTAGTGTTAGATTGTTTAACAAATAATGAATATTCTCCAAATCTTTGTGTGAAGCCTGCATTTTTTAAAACAGAGGAAAATTTGGCAAACCATTGGCGAGAAGCCTGTTTTAAACCATAAAGGGTTTTATTTAGGCGACACACAGAATCAGATGTAATAGATGATGATGTAAGAGTAGAGTAACCAGGTGGTAAGCTCATATAAATCTCTTCATCAAGGTCACCGTTTAAAAAAGCATTAGAGACATCTAATTGATATAAAAACCAATTTTTGATAGAGGCAATAGCAAGAAATATCTTAATACTACCCATCTTAGCCACTGGTGAAAACGTATCCATATAATCTACCCCTTCTTGTTGTGTGTAACCTTTAGCAACTAATCTAGTTTTATGTCTATCTATAGTGCCATCAGGATTAAGTTTGAGTTTGTAGACCCACTTACAACGAATAGGACGTTTACCGTTAGGAAGAGGGACAATGGACCAGGTATTATTGGAGTGCAAGGCTTCCAATTCAGCAAGGATGGCATCCTTCCAGACTTGGCTGTTTTTGGCTTGAGTGTAGGAGTGGGGCTCCCGTTCTGTCAATGAAGTCACTACAAAAATTTTAAGGGATGTGAGAGTTGAGAGTAAGAAACGTAATTAGAAATAGGGTAAGGAGTAGTGAAGTGAGAGTCATCAGTGTTCTTAGTCAAGAAACAGTGAAACTCAGAGTATTTGGAAGGTTGCTTAGTTTGTCTGCTGGAACGTCTTGGAGCTGCTTGAACAACTGGTAATGCTTGATCAACATCCGAAATGGTAGAGGGTGTAGTGGACGTGCTACTGGCAGCAGGGACATTGCAATCTTGGTTGATAGGAGCTGAACATGCACTGTTAGTGTCTCCTAAAGGAAAAGGAGTTGGAATATCCTAAAGAGGAATGTTAGGCAGTACTAATGTTTCTAAAAAATGTGAAGTATCCAGGGATGATTTATTAATAAAAGGAAAGATATGCTCATGAAAAATGACGTTTCTGGAGTTAGAGATAGAGTTGGATTCTAAGTCTAGCACTTTATAGCCTTTGAAACCTATGGGATATCCTAAGAAAACAGAGGGCTTTGCACGAGGAGAGAACTTAGAACGACCTTGAGCAATGGTAGACACATAACATAGGCAACCAAAAGCACGTAAGTGACTATAATCTGGAGTTTTGTTGTTTAAAATTTCAAAGGGAGTTTTGTTATTTAAAACTGAGGAAGGAGTTCTATTAATTAGATAAGCAGGAGTCAAGATGCAATCTCCCCAATAGACAATGGGGATGTTTGATTGAAATAACAATGTACGAGCTACATTTAAAAGATGCTGATGTTTTCTTTCAACAACAGAATTTTGTTGAGGGGTATAAGTGCATGAATGATATGAAAGAATGCCTTGGGATGCATAATAGCTAGAGAGAGATAATTCATGAGCATTATCAAATCTAACAGCTTTGATTCGGATGTTATACTGAGTAAAGACTAAATTGACAAAGGAAAGGATGATAGCAGAGACATCAGCTTTAGATTTCAAAAGGTATATCCATGTTAAACGTGAATGATCATCTACGATAGTTAAAAAATAACGGTAACCTTCATGTGTGGGAACAGAAAATGGGCCCCAAGTGTCTATGTGGATGAGATCAAACAAGGAAGCAGAGATATTACCACGGGTAGGATAAGCAAGACATTTTTGTTTAGCTAATGGACAAATAGAACAATGTGTATCTAAAGGAAGTTTTTTATTATCAATAGCCAAAGTAGGAGATAGTTTATTGAGTTTCAACAGAGATGGGTGTCCTAAACGAACATGCCAATCACTCATAGTCAAACTAGTAACATTGCAAACAGAAAAACATGTAGATGAAACCTGGGGTTCAGCTTCTAGTGCATAGAGGTTATTTACCAGGTTAGCCTTCCCAATCATCCGTGCCTGAATAGGGTCCTGAATTAGGCAATTAACAAAAGAAAAAGTTACAGTTAGTGATGTATTATGAGTTAGAGCAGGTATGCTAAGTAAATTGAATTTGAAAGATGGAATGTAGAAAACATTTTGAAGGACCAAAATGGATTAATGCTGATGACACCAATACGTGTAATGGACACTGATGACCCGTCATGTAACTGAACTGACATGCCATGGACTTGATTAGATGATGAAAAGAGACTTAAATTGGGACAAACATGGTGAGTAGCACCTGAATCTAGAATCCATGTTAAAAGAGAATATAGATTTGAACTAGATAAAGAGCAGACTCTAGCTAAGGAGAAAGAAAGAACCTGACCGAACCAAGACTCCTTACCATACGAGGATGAGTGAGGGTCTTGTCTAGTGGACGAAGGTGCTGGAGAGGCACTTTGAGTGAGTGTTGGAGTAGAAGATGGAGAAGTGTGAGACTGGTGCATATGAGGAGAGAAGTGGTTGATTAGCTGCTGCATTTGAAAGAGTTGCTGAGCAAATTGCTCAGGAACTGAGGGAGGAGTTGAGGAGTATACAGTAGCTGGTGAATTTGGTGTAGTGTTGACTGATGCTGGAGAAGCAGAGTCACTGACAGTCATATTAACTGTTGGTGAAGGTGAGGCAGGGCGAGAGTTATCTTTAGATCCTTTGTAACCAGGAAGAAATCTATATAGCCTAAAGCATTTGCTTGTTAAATGACCCATCATTCCACAGTATGTGCATTGATCCTTTTGTAGTGTAAACAGGAGCTTGAGACTGAGCTTGAGGAGCAATGTTGCGAGGAGGATAAGGTGGTCTTGGAGGGTGAGACATAAACCTCTGACCAACAGAGGCAAAAGCCATGGCATTTTGAGGTTCCAGTGCTATGCCGTATTGTCTTTCGTATTTCTCAACAATTGAGAAGCATGATTCTATCTCAGGTAGAGAAGATGAGAGGAGGATCTGACTCACCATATGTGAGTACTTGTCATTCAATCCTTAAAGAAATTATAGTGTATTGTCTTGCGCTTGATAATCACGCCAGGCTTTAACATCACCACATGAGCAACAGTTGCAGGAGATGTGAGGTTCATTATCCTTGAGATAAGTCCAGATAGTTCAAAGTTTATTGAGGTAGGCACTCAGAGACATAGAGCCTTGATGCAGAGCTTGTAATTCTCGTCGACGTGCAAAGAGTTTTAGAGCATCAGCATGATAATACTGAGTGTGCAGAATATCCCAAGCATGCTTGGCAGAGTTAGTATGCATCAAGCTTTCTGCAATCTCCTTAGAAACAGAGTTCAAGATCCAGGCGAGTACAATCATATCGCAACGATCCCAAGCACGACTAGTGGGACTATTGACATGAGGTTTGGGGATAAAACCATCAATGAAACACCATTTGTTCTTAATCGTCAAGCACATCTTCATAGATTTATACCAGGTGGCGTAATTTTCACTACCAGTGAGCAAACTAGAAACTAAGTTGAAATTCGATTGCTCCACAGAAGTAATGAGATAGGGATCGGAGGCACCTGATGAATCGGAAGAAGTAGAATCTGGAGATGTACCTGATCTTGGAGGAATGACGTTTTCGGTAGTTTGATTGGCCATGGATTGCAAGATTGAGCTGAGTAGAGGCAAGATTGAGCTGAGAAATAGCGAAGGATCTGATACAAGTAAGATCGATTGAAAAATTCAAAGAATATCGAGCTGATCCGACGATGATCTGAAGATGAAATTGCAAGATTTTGATTGAACAGAATTCGATTCTTGAATTGAATCAGATGAAGAAATTGAACGAGAGAGATGAATTGAAATGACAAAAAAGATGAAGAATTGAAATCGCAGAAGAATATTAATTCTTCTCTGATACCATATCAAGATTCAAAGGAGATTGAAGATGAAGAAAGATCTTCTTCATCGAGAGAGAGAGATTCAAAGAGAAGAAGAAGAGAAATTGGCTGTTTTACACATTTAAAAAGCCTTATTTAGTTTTTTAGACCCATAGACATTTGGGTTAAGGGAAAGACTAAATTACCTTTCCACACATCTAAGTATCTTTTTAGTTGACCTAATGGATTTAGGATTTCGGGTTTAGGGTTTAGGTTTTAGGGTTTAGGGTTTCAGGTTTAGGGTTTAGGGTTTAGGGTTTAGGGTTTAGGGTTTAGGGTTTCGGTTTAGAGTTACGGGTTTAGAGTTTAGGGTTTCGGGTTTAGGGTTTCGAGTTTAAGGTTTAGGGTAAATAAATTACAGGGGCATTATTGTCATTTTTAATTATGTGGTGTCTATAAAACTAAAACTGGATTTCAAATGTCTATAATACTCAAAAGACATATGAAATGTTTATTGATATTTGTAAAAGATACATTATGTTTTGTATTTATACTAAACCACATTTGGTTTAGTATGGTTTTGGTTCAGCATTAAGTAAATACATTAACCAATTTATAAACCAATTACATAACCAAAGCAATTTAAACTATATACTAAAGTTATATACTAAAGCTAATAGAAAATAACTATATTTTTTTGGGATATTTGCAAAAATGCCTTCATTCAAGTATTTTTTGCAAAAATGTCTTAACATTATAACGAACATGATAAGTGATATATCCTCACACTTTATGACAAATTTGAAAAAACGT
>KE152278.1:27302-48337 GCA_000411095.1 Aethionema arabicum | reverse complement strand
AAAAAATAATTAATTAAATATCTATTTAATATTTATTTATTTTTTGCTATATTCAAAAAACAAAAAAAAACACGAGACGTTCCTGCTTTTAATCTTCACACCTACGACAAGTGTGGAGAGAGATACAGAGAGAGACCGTTACAAAGATCGATCGCGAGTTACCGGCCGGTGATTTTAGCCGCAGAGGAAGCGACGGTGTTCGTATCGGAGTTTTTCAGGAGTGGATTTCAGGATTTGGAGGGAGAAGAGGTGATTTCAGAAGGAATATAGTAATAGAACAATGGTTGGACCATCGCGACCTCAATTTGTTTTATTTGGATCTTCCATTGTCCAGATGAGCTTTGGACATGGAGGTTGGGGTGCTATTCTCTCTGAGGTGTACGCTCGTAAGGTATATATCTCCCCTCATTTCTCTCAATCTTTGTTTACCGATCACTCTCTGTTTGTTTTTAGCTCCTAAACTTAGGATTGTTCATATTCATCTTTCAATTGATTGAGACCTTGCTTAGTTTTAGCGAAAATCTAATTTCTGTATTTGATTTACCCTAAACAACTGAAATTCGTCCGTCACATTCTTTAGAGACTTGTTTCTGGAGAATTTCATGATTAAGAGATTGCAGAAACCAATTATTTTTCTCTTTTTTGTTTGTTCTCTTTCTTTGGACTCAAATTCGATCATTAATGTTCATGTTTTCAAGCTTTACACTGTTGTCTAGGTTTGTGGGAAGACATAATAACATGGTTTCAAGAATTGCATTTAATGCCATACAAAATTTGGTGGGGTTTTGGGAGATGGAGAAATTTAATGTATGCTCTTTTTGGTATTTGTGCAACTTAGGACTTTTTTTTGTCTTCTTTGAACGTGTATAGGCTGATATTATTCTGCGAGGTTATTATGGATGGAACTCAAGTCGTGCTTTGGAAGTTATGGACAAAGTTTTCCCCAAGGTACTATCAATATTTAGTTTTCTACATCATTAGCTACTTAACAGTAGAATTTAAGTGATTCATAGTGGAGTAGTCTTGTGTAATCTAGATTATGTGTTGTTATGGGTCTATATGATACAGATTATTAGTTATTTCATACTACATTATGATAGAATCAGAGTACTGTGGATTTGTGTAGTTAATGTAGGATGTGTGATTAATCATTTCCCTGCAATATATCATTTGGAATCCTTATTTGATTAGTTTAAAGTTTTCCATTGTCTTAAAAAAATTATCAAAAGGATCACACAATTGTCTATCTTAGTTCCATTTTCTTGATTAAGCATATAGGATTCTGCACATTTAGCCCGGGAAATGTTTCTTATTCTTTAGCTGTTCTCTCTGTTTTTATGAGATTTTATAATGCCTTTTATCTCTATGTACCCATCGTTTAAATTTTGGTACCATGAAAAAGATCACTGTACGAGGCTTCTTTTCGTCAGCTTAAAATGGCAGGCATAAGTATAACTCGTTATGTATGCAGGATGCTGAAGTACATCCTTCTCTAGTAGTTGTTTATTTTGGAGGAAACGATTCGATGGCACCTCATCCTTCCGGTCTGGGCCCTCACGTACCACTTACTGAATATATCGACAACATGAAGAAGATCGCTCTTCATCTTCAGGTACTTCCTTAAATCCTGCCACACTTCTTTCCTATGCAGAGTTAGACTAACACACTCACTTCCTCTCTGATAGGATCTTGATCCTAATCTCTCTTTATTGATCAATACCTAAACACAATACAATCTTTAGAGTTTATTCTGAAGTATCTCCAAACTCCCCACACGAAACAACTTCTCGCCAATCCCCCCTAGATACTCTCTATCTCTTCTCTTATTTATAGTATTCTTATGCTACAACTGATTAGTCTAACCGTTACTAACTTCTAAGTATTACTAACAGAAAGTAACTGCAACTGCTAAGTGCTATTATGTCTTTACATCTTGGCTTATCACATCCCTTATACTATCTTACGCATTTGGAGTCTCTCTTTCTATATTGCTTTTCTGTGCAATAACATCACCGTTTTGTTCTGTTTCAGAGCCTATCAGACTCGACCCGCATCATATTTCTTAGTTGTCCTCCAGTAAACGAGGCCAAAGTTCGTCAGAACCAAAGGTAAACTCCCCTACATTATCTCCTCCATTTCTTTACTACACCTTACTAGCTCACAACATATTAACATCTTCATGCTTCGTTTCTGTATCCACCAGTCCATACCTGAGCGAGGTCATCCGCACGAACGACCTCTGCAAAACATACTCAGACGCTTGTGTGGAGCTATGTCAAGAATTGAATGTCCAAGTAATTGACCTCTTCTCCACTTTTCACAAACTTGATGACTGGGAAACAGTCTGCTTCACGTAAGTAGTCTTATCTCATAACTACTTCCATAATAACCACTTCATTTTCTAGTCAACACTCCAAATCCAAAATAGGATCACAATTATTTATAGCTTCGAATGGGTTAACACTAGAAATCTACAATAAAGTCAACATTGTTAACAGCTTCTCTATCACCTAAGATGATGGTGCATGACAAGAAAACTTAAAAAATTGCTTAGGATATTCATATCACTTAAGTGCACTTAGCTTTTCGATAACACATATGATTGATATGCCATAGTTTCAAGATAGCTGATCTACTGGGAAGTCATTTTCCTATATCGTGTGAGTGAACACAAAACACGTGTTAAACTCTCGACTTGATCTATAGTTCAATCGTCAAGTCTTTCAAACTTCTAGAAATAACGCACCGACCGTCAGACAAAGTGGATCTAATCTAACAAACCTTAAAAAGGGACCGTTGGGACAGTACAATTTTGTTCTTGGGGATATAATAGACGAAATCTAGAATAGAATCAACATTGTTTATAGCTTTCTTTTCTATACTAGACTGCAATAAAACCAGTACTATATTGACTGAAAATGATGCAAAAACTCTGTTCAATGATCATACAAGTTAATGTTGTTGTGGTGTTTTTACACAGAGATGGGATTCATTTATCAGCAGAAGGAAGTAAACTGGTGGCAGGAGAGATTCTTAGAGTGATAAAAGAATCTGAATGGGATCCATCATTACACTGGAAATCAATGGCTACAGAATTCGCAGAAGATTCTCCATATGATCTTGTCTTAGCTGATGGTAAAGAGACTGTAAATTCTTCAGAATGGACTTATTTCTGGGAAAAACAATGGGACTAACACATTTCAACACAACACACACACAAAACACACACAACAAGACACAAGAACAAGAACAAGGCCAAGAACAAGAACAAGACCATGTCTTTGTTATACTATCTTCTTTTTTTTTTCTAGCACAAGTAACACTATCTTCTTTTGCTTATATTTGATTTTTATAAATGTTTAATGTAATAAACATTATTTTTTAGATTCTTTTATAATTTAGTGTTTGGTGATTATCTGTTTAAACCTTTTTTTTTTATTCTATTCAGGTTAATCTTTTCAATTTGATAAATATATTATGAAAACAAACAATTCTCTGAAATTTTTTTATATCAACGTAAATGTGTTATCATTTTTTTTTTATATATAGAAAATTTATATGAAAAATAAAAAGATGTGAGTTTTATAGATGTAATTAAGGTAAATTAAAGTCTAAAGTTTCTCCTCTAATTTTAAATTGTAAATTAAATTTTGTAATTTTTTTAATTTAAATTATGTTGCAACGTTGGCCATTAAAACATAATCAACAAAAGTAAATAAGGTAACATTAAATCCTAAAATTTTCTAATTTTGTAGAAAAAAAATTACTAAGTTTCAAAATTGTAAATTTATCCCCGGTTTGGAAACGGTTTGTAATTAATTTTGTTTAGTTCGGTTTAAAGTTAAATTGATGGTTAATAAAGATTTAATTTGCCGATCATTCAATCTTTTATAGAAGGGAATGGGATCGTATCGTTCATTGCAGTAAATATCAGTTTGGGCCTATATCTAATTAAGTAACACGAGGCCCAATAAAAGCCCAAAACTAGAACTTTACCTAAAAAGACGCATCTCACATTGAGCCTAACCTTCTCGCTGACGCAACAAAACTCGAAAAACAAAATTAAATTAAATTTAATAATTTAATTAAATTTTTATTTTTATTTTCCTTTTTTCTTCTTCTTCTTCTTCAGGCTTCGCTTCTCCATCTTCCAAACTCTCTCTTTCTCTCTTCTCTCTCTTCTCTCTCTCTCTATGTCCGAACGCATCGAGTCTCGAAAACCATTAACACAAACCTCGATCCATCTCCACTACAACTGATCTACATCTTACTCAACACACACAAATCGTATATACAATCTCTTCCTCACATCTCTCTTTTCTTTCCTTTTTTTCTCTTTTCTTGTACAGCCATGGCTGCCGTTTCCTCTAATCCTCGCACTGTTGAAGAGATCTTTAAGGATTACAACGCTCGTCGAAACGCTCTTCTTCGTGCTCTCACTAAAGGTCTACGAAAACCCCTCTTATCTTTTTCTTTCTAGATTTCTTTCGATTTTGCTTAACTTTTGTTTTTTAATTTTTGTTTCTTGGTTATTTTTTGTTCTTCTCCAGATGTTGATGATTTTTACTCTCAATGCGATCCGGGTAAGTAGGCTCTTACATTCTTTTGATTATTTTAGTTTAAATGTGTTGTTGTTTAACTTTTTCTTGGTTTGTTCTTGTTAGGGATTTGATTCTAATTCATGATTTGAGCCCTAGTTTTGGGATTTATGTTTGTTTTTATGGAAATTTTGATGGATAAGCTGTTGAATAAGATACTCCTTTTGTCGATTTCACTTGTTTTTACAAAAGATTTGATCCTTTGGGTGACCTAAATTCATCTTGTAAGCTCTAACTTTAGGAGTTTTTTGTGAATTTGTTTTGGATAAGCTGTAGAATAACTTACCCAAATTGTCAATTTCACTTCTTTATATGTTTTTTCTAAGAGTTTTTGTTCCTTCTGGTGATTCACATTCATGGTGTGAGTTCTACCCTTGAGATTTATCTGATTATGTCTATTTTTGTTGAACTTTTTTTATGGATAAGTTGCTAAATAAGATATCCATTCTGTCATTTTTCACTTGTTTTGGAGATTTTATCTTTTTGATGATTCAAATTGATGATGTTGGGTCTTAATGTTGAATAGAAAAGGAGAATTTGTGTTTGTATGGTCACCCAAATGAGTCATGGGAAGTGAATTTACCAGCAGAGGAAGTGCCTCCAGAGCTTCCTGAACCTGCACTTGGTATCAATTTTGCTAGAGATGGTATGCAGAGGAAAGATTGGTTATCTCTAGTTGCTGTCCACAGTGATTGCTGGTTGCTTTCTGTTTCTTTCTACTTTGGAGCTCGACTTAATCGCAATGAAAGGTAAAACTTTTCCCCTTTTTAACTTTGTTTCAGCATTTTCATGTTTGAGTTTCAAATGCAAGCTTCTTCTTGATCCCATGTCTTGCACTTTTTCCCCATTTAGCTTAACTTTAATGAATGGGTGTTGTTGTTATGACTAAACTTGGAATCAGTTTGCTTTTGTCAAACTTGATTACTTTCCTTAATCATATACAAGATTGGTATTTGCTTCTCTCTAATGAGTTTTGAATCTGATCACTTAAATTAGTAAGCATGACACTTGTTGACTAAACTGCTCTCATGTAGCTCTTACAGTTTATTGTGAAAGCTAATGAAAAGATAAGTAACTTGCTTTAATGAAATAGAAGTCATATCACTGTTATTTGTATCATGAACAATATTTCTTCTTCTGGTTGTTTTTTAAGAGAAAATTGATTATTGCAATTACATGGGTACCAATCCAAGCAATTGGAGTTTGTTGTATCTTACCATTAAGTCATGCTGGTGTTTAGTACTGTCTTGTTTTCTGTGTTGTATGCAATGAATTGTAGTTCTAGCGTCCTGTCTTGTCTTTCTTTAGCTTTATGTTCCCAGAAATTGTTGTTTTCTTGAATCTAAATAGGTTTTACACTCTTTGTTACTCCAATCTTGGCTTCTCTTTGGTACATTTCGTCGTCGTCATGTAATCACTTATGGAGTTTTAAGTCCATAAACTGATATAATATTTACCTATTTCATTTTGTAGGAAGCGTTTATTCAGTCTGGTCAACGATCTCCCAACTCTCTTCGATGTAGTAACCGGTAGGAAACCAATCAAAGACAAACCAACAATGGATTCCGGAAGCAAATCAAGAAATGGCACAAAGGTAACAACAAAGGAGAGACCCCTTTACTCCAAATCTTGAGCAAATCTTGGATTTTGTATCTAAAAATGGGTTTGTTTTTGTAGAGATCAATTGATGGGCAAACGAAGAGTAGTACACCAAAATTGATGGAAGAAAGCTATGAAGATGAAGAAGATGAACATGGAGATACACTTTGTGGAATCTGTGGAGGAAATTACACAACAGATGAGTTCTGGATATGTTGTGATGTATGTGAACGTTGGTACCATGGAAAGTGTGTTAAAATAACACCAGCTAGAGCAGAGAGTATCAAGCAATACAAATGCCCACCTTGCTGTGCAAAGAAAGGAAGACAGTGACCCCCCAAAAGAAAAGTCAACGTTTCAAGAACTGGTCAAAATTTGTTTGCAGGTTTCCTCCTTTTTAATTTCTTCTTCTTCTTCTTGTCTTAATTTTAAGTAATACAGAAACTCTCTATATAATCTATTTATCTCTCTTTAAGAAGAAAATGGAATTTGTTTTAATGTGGGAGAAGAAGAAAGAGAGTAGCTTTATGTTTAAGTAATCATATCAAAAAAACTTGTTTGTTCATCAAAATGGTGTTTTATGCTTTTTGTATATGTTAACTTTTTTGTTCATCAAGTTTAAACCGTAAGTTTTTATTACACAATTTTTATTGTTAAAACTCGGCATGGGCATTTGGGTATCCGTCCGAGTTCGGTTTGGTACTTCTGGGTTTTCGGTGTCTATAGGATTAATACGATATTTATATATTTCGGTTCTAGTTTCGGTTTGGTTTCAGTTCTGGTTCAGATATTGAATAAGAAGATTCAAACTTGAAAAACCAAAAAATTACTTGAAAAAATGAAAAAAAAAACTGAAAAAATAGAAAAAAATACCAAAAGCCGGAAAAAGAAGAGTATAGTTACTTTCATGTATCCAATGAATATCGGTTAGGTTCTGGTTACTATTCGATATCCATAGATTCTGAATTTAAGATCCAATAAGTATTTTTCACCGGAACTATACTATTTTTTTGGTTCGGTTTTTCAGGGTCGGTTTTTTTTTCGCGAGCCCTAATTAAAACTGTTTAAAATAGTGCCGGAGCTAATAAAATCTTTTAGTTTATGTGAATAAAAGTAAATTGTATGCATAAAATTTTTAGTTTATGTGAACTTTTTTGTTCATAAAGTTTGTGTATTTCACAATTTTTTTATACACCACTGTATTTACAATAATAGCGTTGGAGCTATTTTTTTTTTTCAAAAAATGTTTGGAAGCCGACTTAAGTCAGAGTTGGAGCTAAACGCAATTATAATACAAAGATAGCGTTTACAATAATGTTGATCTTGATTTTTTCTTTATACAAAAATAGCGTTTACAATTGGAGTCAAAGATTTGATTTCCTTTTCTAATCTCTCAAATTATCTTTTTAATTTTCTAAATAATTTCCTTTTTATTCAATAGGGTACCTTATAAAGATTTTGGTTAATTTCCTTTTTTTTTTTTAATAGATTTCCTTAATTTCAAATAAAATTCGTTTTTTTTATGGCGGTAAAAAAATCTCTAAACTATCCATTTTTTGGTGAAACAGACTCTAAACTATTAAATTGGCATACAAAATTCTAAACTTTGGTTTTTTGGCAAAAAAACTCCTAAACTATCAAGTTGGCGAAAAAATCCTTAGACTTTTTCAGCTAAAAAATCTCTAGACTTTGTTTTCTTGGAAAAAAACCTCTCTGTTAATTTAACTGTTAAAACCATTATTCGTTTCTAATTAAATAAGACAATGTGTTTAAACGATAAATTTTCAAGGTTATAAATTCTGGTTAATTAAAATTAAAATTTTATAGTTTAAACGTATCATTTTATTTAATTAGATACAAATGGTAATTTAACGGTTAATTTAATTGAGAGTTTTTTTTGCCGAAAAAACAGAGTTTCCCTGACTTGTTAGTTAAGGATATTTTTCGTAAAAAAACAAAATTTAGACTTTTTTCTCCAATTTAATTGTTTATGATCCGTTTCTTAAAAAAAACAGATAGTTTATGAGTTTTTTCGTCAAGTCTTTGCCCTTTTTCTTTTGTTTTTTCTCTTTTATGTGAATGGAATAGGCAACATATCTAGACCGGTCAGACCAGCCAATCCAATCGAATCCGGTTAACAAACATTAAGAACGTCGAAGAGACGCTAGCTTTGACTTCAAATCAACGCATAACTGGTTAAACTGGTTTATACCGGCTAATCCAATCCAATCCGGTTAACGTTAAGAACGTTGAAGAGACGCTAGCTTTGACTTAAAATCAACGCTTAACCGGACCTATTTATACAGTTCGATTCCGCCATATTTCTCCACTCTCGCGCTCTCTGCTCTCGTTCTCCATTGATTTGGTGTAGTGTTCTTCGTCTACAGGTTCTATTTCCATAAACCTCTTTTTGATTTCACGATTAATTGCGCCTTTTAGTTTAAGAAGTTTGGTGATTTCATACCTGAACCCTAATTTATTCCTTATCAGAAGAACGACTACCGCACCTGCTACTCTCTCTCTCTCTCTCTCATATTCTTCAGGCGGAGTTTCTTTTGCAGCAGGAGCGTCGTCTCTTTTGTCTATTTTTCCATCAGATTTAGAGTTAGTCGTTGCTGAAACTGTATATGGAGTTACTCCCTGTTAGATTTGTCTAGTTGATGAGTGATTCTGATGTTTATTTTACAAATTCTATAATTCTCAACTCTTATACCTAATTAGTTGTTCTCATGTTACTCTGTTGGCTGTATTGTATCTGTTTGTTCTTGTTATTGCTTTACATCGTGTGATTATGTTTTAGAATTATGATAGTTTCGTAGTTTTGCTCGATTAATGAATTTAGCTTCTTGCGGTATGTTTATGTGTATATTGTGGAATGATTTCATTTGCTTTCTACTCTGTTTGCTTCCTTTGCTTGGATCTTCTTATCTTTCCTTAATTTCAAAGTTTTCCTTTTTTATGTTTTGAGTTTTAGCTATATATAGAGAGAGAGGTCTTATGTTGAGATCTTTAGTTTTACCTTTCGATTCATTACTTTTTTGTTCTCTTTCTTTTGTCTAGAACCAAGAAGAATGGAGTTCGGTTACAATTACAAACCAGTTAACCACCAAAACGATGTCGTTGCAAGACTAGGAAACCATGTAATGACTAAGACCATGGCCAAAGGTCGTAACCTTGTCTTTTCTCCGGCATCAATCAATGTTTTGCTTGGTCTGGTCGCTGCTGGTTCTAATGACGTTACCAAAGACCAAATCCTTTCATTCTTGAGGTCACCATCTGCAGATCATCTCTGCTTAGCTTTGGCTGCCATGGCAGATCGACAAGAAAGAGCTGATTTGTGTTTAACTGTGGCTAATGGTGTTTGGATACACAAACAAGACTCTTTAAAGTCTTCTTTTAAAGAGCTTTTGGAGAATTCTTACAAGGCTACTTGTCGTCAAGCTGACTTTGCATCACAAGTAAGTATTAATTTAGTATTAAGTAATAGCATAAGAATGATATTTGATCAAAATTAATTAATGTTTTTGTGTCTTTTTGATTCTTGAAGCCTCTTGAAGTGATAGATGAAGTGAATGCTTGGGCTGATGAAACCACCAAAGGACTCATCAAAGAAGTTCTTTCTAAAGTATTCCACGTAAATATGATTCGTGAAAGCAAACTGATACTTGCAAATGCAATCTATTTCAAAGCATCTTGGGACCAAAAATTCGACCCAAATCTAACAGAAAATGGAGACTTTCATCTTCTAGATGGCAAAAAAGTCAGAGCTCCGTTCATGAGTAACAACAAGAAACAATACTTAGGAAGATATGATGGGTTTCAAGTCATGAAACTCCCTTATGTTCAAGATCATCGTCGATTTTCGATGTATATTTATCTTCCTAATGATAAAAAGGGATTAGAGGCTCTACTTGAGAGAATGGTTTCAGAATTTGGATTCCTTGATAATCATATTCCAGAATTGCCTATACATGTAGATTTTTTCAAGATTCCAAAGTTTAAGATCGCTTCTGACTTTGAAGTTTCAAAGATTTTGAAAGAAATGGGACTTACTTTACCATTTAAAGGAGGTTTAACAGAGATGGTTAATGTGAAGTCATCCTCCATTGATGAGGAACCGTATGTTTCAGGCATTTTTCAAAGGTCGTATATTGAAGTTGATGAAGAAGGAACAAAAGCTGCAGCTGTGACTACAGAACTGTGTGTTGAGTGCTCTCCGTATTTTCGTGAATATGTGAGATTTGAAGCTGATCATCCATTTATGTTCAACATAAGAGAAGATAAAAGTGGTGTGATTTTGTTCATGGGACAAGTTTTTGATCCAACAAAGTAAAGTTTGTGTCTTTAGTGTTTACTTTGATTCACTTTAAGTTTTAGTTCATCTGTTTGTTGATACCTTTGTGGATAACAAAGATATCTCTTTTTTTTTTTTTATGTTTTGAATGTTTTAAGTTTTAGATTTCGGATGATTTTATGTTTAAGATAGGTTTATGAATTTTTTTTTATGGTTTGTATTGGTCATGTTTGTGTTTGAAATTTGGCGGAAAATAACACTGCATTTTGTATTTTTGGCTAAGAACTTCCACGAAAAATTTAAAGAATGGGACTTTTTTTAGATTTAGAGATTTTTTGTTAAAAAAACAAAATCGATAAGTTTTTTTTACCAAATTAATTCTCTAATATTTATTTTGCCATAAACACAAAATTCAGAAAAGTTTTTTTTTCAGAGTCGTCCCTTTTTTAATTAGCCGCAGCGGATTAATTTTCTTGATATTCGGTTTGATGAACAATACGGTTAATCGAGATTAATCAGTTATGAATATCAATTTTTTTTTGTTAATAAGAGATAAAGAAATTAATATTTCTAGAACATTAATTAATGTTTTTTAATGAAAATAAATAAAAATAAATGTTGAAATAAAATTCAAAAGTTTAATATTTCTATATATATATTTATTAAAATATACAAGAATAAGGAATAGTTTTGGGAAAAAAGAAAAAAAGGGAATATATATAGTTTTAAGTTTCGACTTGCAAAAAAATACATATTTTTAATCGGTGTATTTCCAAAAATATATTAATGATAGATATAAAGATATTTTTATATGCACTAATGAATTTGTGTATATTTAGATTTTTATATTAATTTATAATATTACTAGCAAAGGTAAGTTACTTTAAACTTATCCAATATGCCTTATATATTATTTGTGAATAAATAAATAATAATTATGCAAAAAAAATCGCTTCTTAGATAAGATATAGCAGATTTTCGTACGTAATTATGAAAAAAAAATGTTAACAAAAAATCGTTGCTAAATTAAATGAATCAATTAAAAAAGGAAAATAAAAATAAGTGAGTGATGTGCTGGACAAAAAAAAGTTAAATAAAAAAGTGAAAATGCTGGAAAAAAATAATGGAAAATCTTTTTATCTTTCACCCCAGGTCCCCAACCCTAATCAGATATATACTTCGCATCCTTTTAAAAGATACATTATTTTTAATTTCTTGTAGAATAGTCATAATTTATCATGGATTCAAAAGGTATGTTTCTGATTTAGTTCTTATTATTCAGAAAATTAAGCATGATTTATGGTTTTAATTAGTAACCATAAAAAATCTTTCAATTGGTATTAGAGTAATATGCTTAATTTCTGTTTGATAAACATATTATTATAATAATTTTGGGTTTGTATTAGTTATATGAAAAAATTTAGATTGTTGAATCTGATTTTTTTTCTTCTAAAGTTTAATCTGTATTAAAAAAATTTCGAATCTAGAAAATGTTGTTTAATCCTTAAGATTCTGAAATTTATGGTTTAATTATCAGAATTTTAAGGATCAACTTCAATCTAGAATTAGAAATTTCATGTTACTGTTCATCAGTTAATTAGAAAACACAATTACCATCCGCTCCTGATTATAAATTAGGGGTTTTTTACTCGGAATTAGGATTTTGGAAAAAGGTTTTTTTTTTAATTTTTATTTTTCCGATTTTAAATAAAATAAAATAAAAAACGAAACATTTAAAATCCAGCGGCTGCTAGTTAATATTTAATTTTTAATTATTTGATATATTGTCTATTGTTGTTTCCTAAGAATATCTTTGAGAAAATATGAAAATTGTTATAAAACATGTTTATGAACTCCTTAACGGGTTCATTAGGTCCATTAAGGTTTACTATTTTCCCTTGTAGCCCAAAACATGTTATCAGCATATGTCTAATAAAGAATCAAGTTCACAACACGTTATCAACATGATCGCTTTCAAAAATTTGAAAACCCTAACCCTAAAACACAGCCGCCTTACGCCGCCGCTGCCACTTCTCCTCTGATCCCTAGCTGCCGCCGCTGTTGATTCTTGTTTGAAAATCGAGGTCTCTAGCTTCCGGTTTCATTCCATTAAGAACCAAAGGCGTGATCAAATGTAGTATCATATCTCCTCCTATTCCAATCTATTCGGTTTTCCAATATGTTTTTCAATCCAAAACCGAATAAGAACACTAAAGGTATAATTCCTATAAACCCTAATCCGTTTTTGATCATTTAAAAGGTGGTTCGTGTTTTTGTTTTTCAAACGTTTTGAAACCGCAAAAAAAAAGATCCCTAATCGAATCGCGGCTCAACCACATGTATATCTAAACCGTTTAAACCTCGATTCATAAACCCTAAACCGTGTGTTTTCTCAATCGTTCAAAGCCCTAATCGTTTTTGTAAACCGCATAAAACCGCTTATCTCTAATCGTGAGCTAAACCGCATGAAAGCCCTAATCGCTTAAAAAATAAAAAATAAAAAATAAAACAAAAAAGAAAAATANCATGTATATCTAAACCGTTTAAACCTCGATTCATAAACCCTAAACCGTGTGTTTTCTCAATCGTTCAAAGCCCTAATCGTTTTTGTAAACCGCATAAAACCGCTTATCTCTAATCGTGAGCTAAACCGCATGAAAGCCCTAATCGCTTAAAAAATAAAAAATAAAAAATAAAACAAAAAAGAAAAATATTTTCCGGTTTAAATAATAAACCGGTCGACACCCTAAACCAAATAAAAAACCGCAACTAAGTATATTCAAATCCCTAAACCGGAGCAAAAAATCACTAAACCGGTAATGAAACCGGAATCTTAAACCGGTTTAATTATCCAATCATTAAACCCGAACTTCGGTATAATCCAAACCCAGTTTTCCTATAGTCTCGGTTCCCAAACAAACTTTCCCGAAATAGAAATTTCCCGAAATAGAAAGTTTCCTAAAATAGTATGCTTCCCCGAAATATCAAAATTCCATATATAACAGTTTCTATAAATATAAAGTTTCTATTTATAGAAATTTTCTAAAAATGGCAAGTTTCCATAAATAGCAAATTTTTATATTTAAGGAAAGTTTCTGAAAAATGATCCCAAACCCTACACCATGATTCATTAAAAAAAACTAGTTTGAAATATATTATCCCCTAATGAAACCAATTTCATATTTTCAGATGTCGAATATCCAAAAGATCGAATTTGAGGCACTCAATGTCTCGGGAGAAACTATCTTCAATGGACCCTTGACACTAAAATTTTCCTCTCTAAAAGACTAGGTGATTGCATCACCGCTGGTAACACCACATATCTCAAAGATCGGTTTTAGGCGATATTTTATATCCGCCACCACCTGGCCGAGAGCCTTAAAAATCAATACCTCACGCTTGAGAACCCACTCGAACTTTGGGTGGCACTGAAAAAGAGATATGACCACCAGAAAACGGTGTTGCTGCCCCCAAACCAAGTTCGATTGGAAGAATCTACGGTTTCAAGATTTCAAATCCGTAGACGCCTACAACTCCGAGTTATTTCAGATCGTTTCAATCATGAAACTCTGTGGCGAAGATGTGTCTGACATTGAGTTGCTTGAAATGACATTGTCAACATTTCATACTCAGAATATTGTGCTTCAACAACAATAAAGCGCGATGAAATACACGACTTACGAGGATTTGATCTCTTGTTTAATTCTAGCGGAGAAAAACAATGAGTTGTTGATGAGGAACAATGCTCAAAGACCCCTGGGATCAACCCCGCTACCTGAGGCCCATCGAGTTGAAGGAGTCAAGAGAGAATCCAACTATGTCCACCGTGACAGATCCTCAGATCGTGGCCGTGGGCGTGGCTATGAACGTGGGAAGCATGTCAACCGACCTAACCTCAGTTATGACCGTGGTAGAGGTTGCAAAATCTCTAAATCGACACAATTAGCGCGCTCGTCCAATCAATCACCTTGCCTCCGCTGCGGGATAACAAATCATTGGCCCAAGAATGATCTAACCTGTGTAGTGGTCGCGGTAGAGGTCGCAGAATTCTTGGTCCAATGATTTGTCATCTCGTAGCGGGGGCAAGGTGATTGATTGGACGAGCGGGTTGAATGTGTCGGTTTAGAAATTCTGTGACCTCTACCACGACCATAACTGAGGTTAGATCGGTTGCCATGCTTCCCACGTCCATAGCCACGCCCACTGCCATGATCTGAGGATAAACCACGGTGAACATAGTTGGATTCTCTCTTGCCTCCTTCAACTCGATGGGTCTTAGATAGCGGGGCTGATCCCGGGGGTCTTTGAGCATTGTTCCTCATCAACAACTCATTGTTTTTCTCTGCATCGATTAAACAAGAGATCAAATCCTCGTAAGTCGTGTATTTCATCGCGCGATATTGTTGTTGAAGCACAATATTCTGAGTATGAAATATTGACGATGTCTTTTCAAACAACTCATTGTCAGACTCATCTTCGCCACAGAGTTTCATGATTGAAACGATCCGAAAAAACTCGGAGTTGTAGGCGTCTACGGATTTGAAATCTTGGAACCATAGGTTCTTCCAATCGAACTTGACTTGTGGGCAACAACACCGTTTTCTGGTGGTCATAGCTTTTTTTCAGTGCCACCCAAAGTTTGAGTGGGTTCTCAAGCGTGTGGTATTGATTTTGGAGGCTCTTGGCCAGGTGGTGGCGGATATGAAAATATCGCCTGAACCGATCTTTGAGAGATGCGGTGTTACCATCGGTGATGCAATCACCTAGTCCTTTAGAGTTGAGGAAAATTTTAGTGTCAAGGGCCCATTGGAGATAGTTATATCCCGGGGCTTTGAGTGCCTCGAATTAGACCTTTTGGATATTCGACATCTGAAAATATGAAATTGGTTTCATTAGGGGATCATATATTTCAAAATAGTTTTTTTTAATGAATCATGGTGTAGGGTTTGGGATTCATTTTTTGGAAACTTTCTATAAATATAAAAATTTGCTATTTATGGAAACTTACCATTTTAGAAACTTTCAATAAATGGAAAGTTTCTATTTCGGAGAAACATACTATTTTAGAAAACTTTCTATTTCAGGAAATTTATATATCGGGAAAGTTTGCTCGGGAACCGAGACTTTAGGAAAACCGGGTTTGGATTATACCGAAGTTTGGTTTTAATGTTTGGATAATTAAACCGGTTTAGGATTCCAGTTTCATTACTGGTTTAGTGATTTTTGGCTCCGGTTTGGGGATTTGAATATACTTAGTTCGAGTTTTCTATTTGGTTTAGGGTTTCGAGCGGTTTATTATTTAAACCGGAAAACATTTTTCTTTTTT
Organism: Aethionema arabicum; assembly: GCA_000411095.1. Classification (NCBI taxonomy): domain Eukaryota; kingdom Viridiplantae; phylum Streptophyta; class Magnoliopsida; order Brassicales; family Brassicaceae; genus Aethionema; species Aethionema arabicum. The sequence continues at coordinate 32,520 of KE152278.1, read as the reverse complement.
ATTTATTTATTTTTTATTTTTTAAGGGATTATGGCTTTCATGCGGTTTAGCTCACGATTAGAGATAAGCGGTTTTATGCAGGTTACAAAAACGATTAGGGCTTTGAACGATTGAGAAAACACGCGGTTTAGGGTTTATGAATCGAGGTTTAAACGGTTTAGATATACATGCAGTCGAGCCGCGATTAGATTAGGGATCTTTTTTTTTACGGTTTCAAAACAATTGAAAAACAAAAACATGAACCACCTTCTAAATGATCAAAAACGGATTAAGGTTAATAGAAGGAGATATGATGCTACTTTTGATCATGCCTTTGGTTCTGAATGGAATGGAACCGGGAGCTAAAGACCTCGGTTTTCAAACAAGAATCAACGGCGGCGGTAGCTAGGGATCGGAGGAGAAGCGGCGGCGGCGGTTTAAGGCAGCTCCGTTTTAGGGTTAGGGTTTTCAAGCTTTTGAGAGCGATCGTGCTGATAACTTGTTGTGAACTTGATTCTTTATTAGATATATGATGGAATATATATACATGAGTTTCATGATACAAGGGAAAATAGTAAACCTTAATGGATCGGTTAATGAGTTCATAAACATGTTTTATAACAAATAGATGTACTAATGGTAATTAATTAATTTTTTACTTTTAAAATATAAAAAATTATGTGCAAAAATGTTTGTCTAGATACACTCTATTGCAAAGAATAGAGTTTCAAGTCTCTTGCCGAATCAAGCTATCCTATCAATGAAGCTTCTCCAAATCATTTACTCCCACTAGTTTCTCTTCAATTCTCCCCCTAATACGTGATCTACTGTATAAGCCATTGTATTCCTTTTTGGTAAAAGGGTTTGATGTTCTGATGAAAAAACATCTACTAATTATATATATATATATATATACACAAATTTTAACAAAAAAAAAAATGTGTGTCTAGAACAAATACAGTATAGTATATACATTTTCTCTTTTTTTTTTGTCTAGAACCAAAAACAATGGAGTTAGGTAATAAGGCAGTTAACCACCAAAACGATGTCGTTGCAAGAGTAGCAAAACATGTAATGACTACAATCGCCGAAGGTCGTAAGNTTAACAAAAAAAAAATGTGTGTCTAGAACAAATACAGTATAGTATATACATTTTCTCTTTTTTTTTTGTCTAGAACCAAAAACAATGGAGTTAGGTAATAAGGCAGTTAACCACCAAAACGATGTCGTTGCAAGAGTAGCAAAACATGTAATGACTACAATCGCCGAAGGTCGTAAGCTTGTCTTTTCTCCGACATCAATCAATGTTTTGCTTGGTCTGGTCGCTGCTGGTTCTGATGACGTCACGAAACACCAAATCCTTTCATTCTTGGCGTCACCATCTGCAGATCATCTCTGCTTAGCTTTGGCTGCCATGGTGTTTATCTGTGGCTAATGGTGTTTGGATAAGATAGAAAAGTCTCTTTAAAGTCTTCTTTTAAAGAGCTTTTGGAGAATTCTTACAAAGCTACCTGCAGTCAAGTAGATTTCGCATCACATGTAAGTATATAGGACATCTCTGATGCTAACACTAAATTTGGTGTTAAAATTTTATTTTCCATCTCTAATCCTAACAGTAGGGCTTAGCATAAAAACCAGAACCAAAAAACCGAACCTCAAAAGAGGTTTGGTTCGATTTTGTTTCTGATGAAAAGTTAGTATTGGATCTTAAACTCGGGATCCATGGATATCGGGTAGTAACCGGACCCGAACCGATGTTTATTGGATACCCGAAAGTAACCATGCTTTTTTTTTCCAGGTATTTTTTCGGGGTTTCAAGTATTTTTTTGGTTTTTTTGGTATCTTTTTGAGTATTTCTTTCGGGTATTTTATTTGATTTTTTGCGTATTTTTCAGATCTTCTTTTTAAGTATCCGAATTCGAACCGGAACCGAACCAAAATCTTCAAAAAAACCGAACGGATCCTATAGTCCTGTAAGCGAAGAACCACATAACCGAAAGTACCAAACTGAAACCGAAAGGGTATCCGAATGCCAACGGTGAAAATTACACTAAAAAAATTATCTATTAGAAATGACTAAAAATTATTGAAAAATCAAGCTAAATTTTTTGAAATCGAACTAATAATGATTAAAATTTTACATTATTAGAAATAAAATACATAAAATCAATTAATAAACACTAATTTAATTATATGATTAGATAAAAAAAAAGAAGAATTTAGTATTAAATAGTAGCCATGTTGACTTTGCATCAAAAGTAAGAATTTAGTATTAAATAGTCATATGATTTGATCAAAATTAACGAATAGTTTTGGGTTTTTTTTGGATTCTTGAAGCCTCTTGAAGTGATAGATGAAGTGAACGTTTGGGCTGAAGAAAACACTAAAGGACTCATCAAAGAAGTTCTTTTAAAAGATTTGGAGACAGTCAAAATCATCAGTGAAAGCCAACTCATACTTGCAAATGCAATCTATTTCAAAGGAGCATGGGATCGAAAATCCGAAGCAGATCTAACAAGAGAAGAATACTTTCATCTTCTAGATGGCAAAAAAATCAAAGTTCCATTCATGGGTAACTACGAGGATCAATACATAGGAAGATATGATGGTTTTCAAGTCTTGAAACTTCCTTATGTAGAAGATCATCGTCGATTTTCGATGTATATTTATCTTCCTAATGATAAAAATGGATTAGGAGCTCTTCTTGAGAGAATGGTTTCAGAATCTGGATTTCTTGATAAATATATTCCAAAATGGACTATAGAAGTAAATTTTTTCAGGATTCCAAAGTTTGAGATCTCTTATGAGTTTGAAGTTTCGAAGATTTTGAAAGAAATGGGACTTACTTTGCCTTTTGAAAGAGATTTAACAGAGATGGTTAATGTGAATTTAGCTTTGATTGATGAGGAACCACATGTTTAATTCAGGCATTTTTCATAAGTCGTTTACTGAAGTTGATGAAGAGGGAACAAAAGCTGCAGCTGTGACTATAACTGAAGAGTATTTTGGGTTTAGTTTGACGTCAGAACCTAAATATGTGAGTTTTGTAGCTGATCATCCATTTTTGTTTAGTATAAGAGAAGATAAAAGTGGTGTGGTTTTGTTTATAGGTCAAGTTCTTGATCCATCAAAGTAAAGTTTGTGTCTTTTTTGTTACTTTGATTCATTTGTTAGCGGTTTAGTCTTGGTTTTAAGACTTAGTTTTTGTTTTTGTTTTTTTTAAAAGTTTTTGGAACTTAATAAGTTAAGTATTTGTTTCTTTACAAAAATCGTATAGTTTCAATTTGGTAAAACAAAAGGCAGAATTTTGTAGTCTATGTTAAAAATTAATGTCATCACTGAACATATGAGAAACAAAATCCTAAGAACCAAACGATCTGCCACACGAAAGAATTTTGTAATACTCGATTTATAGTGGAATTTAATTTACTACGATAATTGTAAAATTGTTCAAATAAATCATCAAGTTTTCTAGAAGAAAAATGACTGAAAAAATATTCTACTAAAGTTTTGCGGTAAATAAATACTTTCTTATCAAGAAATTTATACCTTGTTTGGTTAAGTATGATATAAACCTAATTAAATTGGGGTAATTGCAAAAATAACTAATTTAAAGAACTTTTGCAAAAATACGCTAATTTATTCATAATTTTTTTTATAAAATATTCTTATGCATTGTATTTGTTTGTTAATTTTTGAAATTATGGTCTAATTTAATGTTCAAAGTTTAACTTTAATTTAAAAATCTAGTGGGGTTTAAAAATCCGACTATCAAAATCCAAGGTCTATAAAATAAAAAATTATATTTAGAGATTTTTTATACCAAATTAAATTTTATAGCTTTAAAGTTTCAAACATTTTGAACATCCGTCGTGTGAATTCAACTCCATATTTACTGTTTAACCAAAAGTTTTGAATCATTTCACTATAATTCCGTGTAACAAAAATATGTAACCTTTAATTAATAATTGGATTCAAATGTTAGAATTATGTGTTAAAGACTTAAAGTTGTGTAGAATAAGGAGGATAAATGTTATAAAAATTTGAATATATGGATATATTCATGGTTTTGAGTCTCAGGGTTCCAAATGAGACTAAACAAATTGTATTTATTTGTATTATAATTGTTTAAAGTAAAATAAATAAATGATATTTCGATAAATGATTAAATAAGATCCAAAAGTTTAATATTTTAATTGTTATCAAAAAAACTTAGAAAATTAAAACTCGGAATGATGTTTAAAAATATTAAAATTGGTAAGGAAAACACCGATAATATACAAGAAACTAGTTTTTTAAATTCTTCAAGATATAGTTTTATATATAACTTTACAAAAAATTATATTTATTTCTTAAAAGCATGACATATATTATTTAAAATATAAAAATAGTTTAAGACTTAAACTATATATAAAAGTATATTTTATTGTTAAGATTACTGAAATTTTAAAAAATGACATATGATTTTAAATACAAAAATAGTTACCCGTATTTAAATTTTAAATATTATATTTAATTCTTAGGATTGTGTAGATTTATATGATAGACGTAATTATATAAAATTTTCTATTTTTTACAATTAAAAAATTTAAAATATTTATTGTTAAGATTATTTAAAAATTACTAATATTTTCAATTAAAAATTTAAATATTCTACTGTTAAGATTTACTAAAACATAAAAATATAAGATATAATTTTAAATAGTTTAAAAATTGAGAAATTTAGCAAAATAAACATTTCATAGGTCTTTTGAGTATTATAGACATTTGAAATCCAGTTTTAGTTTTATAGACACCACATAATTAACAATGACGATAATGTCCCTGTAATTTATCTACCCTACACCCTAAACCCAAAACCCTAAATCCTAAACCCTAAACCCCAAACACGAAACCCGAAACCCTAAACCCTAAACCTTAAACCCTAAACCCTAAACTCTAAACCCTAAACCCTAAACCCTAAACCCTAAACCCTAAACCCTCCATTAGGTCAACTAAAAAGATACCTAGATGTGTGAAAGGGTAGTTTAGTCTTTCCATTAACCCAAATGTGTATAAAGCAAAAAATTAGTTTTTGGGTCTAAAAAACTAAAAAAGGCCCACCAATTATCTAAAACAACCAATTTGTCTTAAAAATTTGAAATATTTTATTATTTATTTTTTTGTGATTTTATTAGTTATATCTAAAACGAGATAAAAAGATTCTTGAGAAATTGGCTATTTTATACATTTAGTGGGT
>KE152277.1:16531-33058 GCA_000411095.1 Aethionema arabicum | reverse complement strand
AAAATGCTTGAGTGAGGGCATTTTTGTAATTCCCCATATATATATATATATATATATATATTCAAATATGTTAATATTCCGATATACATTTGAATGAAACTTCGGATTTTTATATATAATTATGTAAAGGTAAAATTAACCAAACATTGCTAATTTGCTTGCCCAAAGGTAATAATTAAGATTTTATTTCTTTTTCTGTTAAACAGTTTTTTCTTTTCATATGCTATAAGTGTAATATTAATATATTTAATATTTCCTAAATATATTTTAAAATTTTGGTAACTAGATTATGAGAATATATAGATATATATATTTTGTCACATGAAGATATTTTCTATATCTATAATTTTGTTTATTTTCATATTTTGACGAGGTAATAGAATTAGAGAGAATTATGTATTTAATTTAAGTAATTGACTTCGATCAATATAATATTTTACTAATTGCGCACATAATTTTCCACACAATAAACATACGAAATTTTCTTTTTAATTTATCAAATATATTTAAAAAGAAAAATTAATTTTATTTATATATGGAAATCTATTTACATGATTCAAATACGTGGAAGATAAGATCAGAAATGACGAACTACATAATCATTGGGTTTTTTTTTTTTTTTCCGAAAAATCATTGGGTTTATAAAGATGTTCAACATTTATATATTTATATGATTAGGGTTCCATCGTTATATACATATATTGTATATTCTTTTTTCAGTATATTTAATTAATATATACTATATATTTTATAATATTATATAATTTTTTTTTCTAAATTTGGTATTGTAATAGTTAAATAAATTTTATATACATTGAATCTTAGAATTATAAGATGGGGGAATTGCAAAAATGCCCTTATTCAAGCTTTTTTTGCAAAAATACCCTAATCATGTATTTTTTGCAAAAATGTCCTAACATTATACCTAATATTATAAGTGGTATATCCACACACTTTATAAAAAATTTGGAAAAATGTATTCAATTAGGACATTTTGCATAATTGATTTTTAGAAAATTTCGTCATTCAAGCATTTTTTGAAAAAATATCATAACAATAGACCCAAAGATATAATTGGTAAACCCTATAAAAAAGGCACATTTACAAAAAATGTTTGAATTAGGGCATTTTAGGTAATTCGTCTTATAAGATTTATATTTATAATTTAAAATGTTAATATGAACTTATAATTTCCTATTACGTACAAATCAATTAATCTTGGAACTATTTTATATTTTTTGGAAATATTAGATTATTATAACTCATCCCATCATAAATGGTAATCTTCAAAAATATGATATTCTTCAAATTTTAAGACTAAAATGAAGAAGAATATTTTCAATAGTATTCTTCATCTTTTTCTCGAAAATATATTTTCTAAATATGAAGAATCATGAGTAATTTTTGAAATAATGTAAATAATAAATCTTAAAGATTACTATTCATTATTTATTTTGAATAAAAAAATAAAAGAACCTAACACATTTTTCCATTTTTTTTAAATTAAAAGAAAAAAATCGAAGAATGAAAAAACCATTTAAAACACTCTTATACTCCCTCTGTATTTTTATGTGTCGTTTTGATATTTTGTACACAATTTAAGAAATATTGTATTTTGTCTAAAATAACCTTAGTTATTAAATGCGTTCACACTTTTTATATTTATTTATTTATTTTTTGTATATTTATTATTGGGGTTATAATAGTCATTTTCTTATAAATTTTACCTTAAAATTTGGAAACGTCATATATTTTGATACAAAAATATATTCTTAAAACGACTTATATAAAAATACGGAGGGAGTAGTTTCTATAGTTTTATTATACATGCTTTTAAGTTATTGTAATAAATAAGATATAAATGTCAACCCCTTTCAGATTATAATTCTAAATATCCAATATGTATATATTTTTTAAATAAAATGTCCAAGCAATTTATTATATCTAACTACTAACACAATAATATTACAACCATGAATTATATAAAATGATATTATTTACACTAATATGAGTAATATCACGTCTCAGGTATTTAACTTTAAAATTATCAATATCTACAATTAATTAAGATTTACCTAAATCATTGAATTAACAATCTTATATTGTTTGTATTTTTCTCAATAGATTATATTACTATCAAACACCATTTAAAAAAAACATTTAAAAATAAATTACATATTAACTGAACTAGTTTTTTCTTATAAAAAATAACTAATTAATATAGAATTTGATGGTATAATTTCACTGTTAATTAAATAAATATTAATCATCTCACACCTTGAATAGATCTTGTAGCAATAAATTATCCGTTGATAAAAAATGCATTTAAAAAATACAATTTGCAATCTTTTTTAATTTTCTCCCCATATTGCCCTTTTCATAACTTTAAATATCTCAATTGTTTCCATCATCTGAAAAATCTTCACATTTTTCTTCCCAAGTCAAAAAAAGTTCCGTTTTTTTCTTTCTGGGTTTTTGATTTCAAGACGTAATTTCATCTAATTTCCTTCGAAATTCATCTTTAAGCTCCCAATTTTATTTTCCGGGAAAGTTATAGAGTGATTTTCAGCCTCACGTGTGTCCTCCTCATCTTGATTTCCTTTTTGAGTGGTGGTTGGGGTTTTAATCTTCAATCCCACGAGAAAACTTAGGGTTTCTTGTTGATTCACATGAAATCTTTCTCTTCTTGTGATTTCTTCACCTAATTTTTCCTCGATTTTATAGCAAGAAACTCTAATTTTGTTCCCCATTCATTGGATTTGAAAATTGTGTGCTCTTGTTTACAAACAATGGAGTCATCTGGAGGAGGAACAAGTGCTGAAAAGAAACCTATCGTTGACTTCATAAAGGATAAAAATGGAACTCCTCAGATTCTTCTTCAAAATCCAAGAGGCGCTTCGGTAAAGGTGATACAGATTCTAGATTCCGGAATCTTCTTTATCCAATTTTAGAGATTTTGTGATTTTTCGTCTACTAATTAAACTCTTCTTTGCTACTTGAAAAGTTGAAGTGAATAAATAAAGTTTCTATTTATATATCTGAAGTGGTCAAATTTAATTTTTGGGGAAAAATCTTAGGATTGTTTCTGTTTCTAGTTGTGAAATTGGGTTTTGATTCTTATTCGGATTAAAAAGTTTCAAAACCCAGGATTTTAATCATTGCAAATGTTCAAGATTTTGATTATCGAAGATTCTTTTATATATCTGGAGTGGTCACATTTCAATTTTTTGGGGAAAAATTTGAGAATTAGGGTTCTTAGGATTGCTTCTGTTTCTACTTGTGAAATTGGGTTATGTTTCTTGAAGTTTAAGGTGTAATTTCAATCTTAAGCAATAGAAAATACTTGTGAGCTTTGGATCTAGTTTACATTACATTTCTTGAGTTTTAGAATTAACAAGATTTGATTATCTAAGTTTCTTTTATATATCTGAATTGGTCAAATTCAAAAGGCTTGAATTTGGGGGAAATTCTGAAAATTATGGTTCTTAGGTTCTGTTTCTTGTGAAATTGGGTTCTGTTTGTTGAATTTTGAGGTCTACTTTCATGAACTAACAAGTTTTATGTGCAGATAAGCTTACATGGAGGACAAGTTCTTTCATGGAAAACAGAGAAGGGTGAGGAATTGTTATTCACAAGCCATAAGGTACCAAAAAACATAACTGATTTTTCGATGTTTTTTTCGCAATCTTTTGTTTATAGAATTTTGATGAAGTTAATGATATAGAATTAAAAAGCTTATGATTCAGGCCAATTTGAAACCTCCAAATCCAGTAAGAGGAGGAATCCCTATATGTTTTCCTCAGTTTGGAACTCGAGGATCACTTGAACAACATGGATTTGCCAGAAACAAAATGTGGCTTATCGAAAACAATCCTCCTCCTTTACCTTCATTTGATTCTACCGGTAAAGCTTTTGTTGATTTAGTACTTAAATCATCTGATGAAGAGACAAGAACTTGGCCTCACAGGTAATGAACAAAACCTTCACAAATCAAGATCCCTTTTCTTGAATTCTTGATTTCTTGAATTCTTGAATTCTTGATTTCTTGAATTCTTGAATTCTTGAATTCTTGATTTTTGATTCTTCATTCTTCATTCTTGATTCTTGATATGGTATTTTAGCTCTGAAACTATCTATGTTTGTTGAAAAAAAAACCCTTAACTATCAAATCGGTTTTAAATCATGGATTTTGATAACCGGGTTTTTAAAACCCTACCAGATTTTTTTAATCAAAATTAAATTTTGAACATAAAATTTAACCACAATTTCAAAGTTTAACAAAAAAAATATATTTTGGATTAATTTACTATAGTTTCATACTTCAATTTGAGATTTCGGTTTAAGAAACCCGGTTATTGAGCTTTAGGGTTTAAAAAGCTTGATTATCAAAATTCAAGGTTTAAAAAACAATTTAAATAGTTTGTGGGTTTTTTCACCCAACAGAGATAACTCAAAGTCTAAAATACATATTCCCTTCTTGATTCTTGATTCATCAAGAAAAGCTAATTAGTTTGGTTTTGTTTTCAGTTTTGAGTTTCACTTGAGGGTTTCATTGGCATTAGATGGTAACCTAACAATGATATCTCGAGTCAGAAACATAAACTCAAAGGCCTTTAGCTTCTCTATTGCATTCCACACATATTTCTCCATTTCAGACATCAGGTACGTAATTAAAACACTTCTATATGTTTCATCAGTCTCCTTTAAGAGGCTCAAAACTTAGTTACTTTCTTTGTGTTGTGTAGTGAAGTAAGACTTGAAGGGCTTGAAACTCTGGATTATCTTGACAATTTACACGATAAAGAACGCTTTACAGAACAAGGAGATGCATTAACCTTTGAATCTGAGGTATTACAGTACTAAGTGAAAATAAGTGAAAAAGATCTCCTACTTTCATTATATTTTTCAATTATTTTATTAGATTTTTGTCTTAAATTTAACATACCTAAAAGATTAATTTTTAGTTAAAATATGTTGAATTTTAAATAAAAATTATCATACTTTAAAAATAAAAATTTTGAAACAAATTTATGGGGCTTTGCAAATTTAAAAGTTTGGCTATTTTTGTAAGAAAATTGACATTAATTTAATTTTTTTGGGTATTTTGAAGTTGGGGGTTTTTTTTTTTGGTTGTAAATAAGTGTGTTATTTGGGATTGAATCTAATAGACATAAAAATTGAAAATTTATTTAATTAGGATTAAATTAATTATTAGGATAGTTAAAATATTTTGTGAAATAGAAGATTTTTTTTTGTTCCAAAAATAAAGTTTACTTATAATCTTTAACAGATTAGTTTCATCTGATTTTTTTCTGGTTAAAACTTACTCTGTTTCAGATTGATAGAGTTTACTTGCACTCTAAAGATGTGGTTGCGATTTTCGATCATGAAAAAAAGAGAACTTTTCTTATCAAGAAAGAAGGATTACCAGATATTGGTAAGATCAATTGAAGAAAAAAACTCTTAATTTTGACCGGATTTGAAAGGGTTTTGTTTTGATTTTGAATTTGGTTTTGTAGTGGTTTGGAATCCATGGGATAAGAAAGCTAAAGCTTTAACAGATATGGCGGATGATGAGTATAAACAGATGTTATGTGTAGATGGAGCAGCCATTGAAAAGCCTATAGCTTTGAAACCTGGAGAAGAATGGACTGGGAAATTGGAGCTTTCTGTTATTCATTCTACTTGAAAATTGGTTATGTTAAACCGGTTTTACCGGTTATCTCAAAATTGATTTGAAATTTTTCCGAGATTTGAAATGTCACCCGGTTTTTTGGAAGTGACTAGATCTTGGGTTTGTGTGAGATTTGTGTTTGTAATTGTATGAATGGATATATAAAATTTTATAAATGAACCTTTTTCTAGTTTTATGGTGGATAATTTAATTAGAGTAATTATAAAAGTTAAATAGAAGATGATAATTTAGAAAAATAGATCAATTCAAATCATTTTTTATATTAATTGATGGAATTTAAAAAACTTTAGTTTTATGGTCTATTTTGTAAATTATCATCTTGTATTGAAATATATTGATTATTATTTTTAAAACTTTTTTTTCAAGTTTTATGGTGGATAATTTAATTAGAGTAATTATAAAATTTAAATACAAGATGTTAATTTACAAAATAGACCAATTCAAATTGTGTTAAAAAAAAAAGACCAATTCAAATCATGTTTTTTTATATTAATTGATTGCATTTATAAAAAAATACATTTTTTGTAGAAATACTCTCTGTTTAAGAAAATCATTGTAGAAATAATTAAAATAATAAATTAAGTTTTTTAAATGTGGGTAATTTTGTCTTATATAAAATAACAAAAATGTCTTTTTTTAACACACATGTGAATTAGTGTAGTTTAAAACTATAATGTATTTAATTTGTGTTTTGGACTGGCTGATGCTCAATTGAGAAAAAAAAAGTGGTATATTTTACCAAAATAAAAACATCTTTGGATTGTGTCCATTGATAGTTTTGGTAAAAGTTATTGCAATAATCATGAAAGTATCACATTAATTATGAAAGAGTAGGAAATAAAATGGTGTCTATTATGACTGTATCATTAATTCCATAATGGGCGGTCCATATTTTTATATATTGGAGATGATTAATTATTGTCTAAAAAAGAAGTCTTGTTAAAAAAATAAGTGGAAATGGGAATGATTCTTGGTTCATAAAATTCATCCAATTTGCAATATATTTTTACAAATATCAAATTATATAAATTTAATATTTGTATCGTTGTTGATACATTAAGTGTCATGTGAACTTAACTTTTATAAATAATTATAATTTCTCTGGTGTCACAAAATAGACCACATGCTTACTTACCATATAACGTTCCACGGTTTTCTAAATTAGTTTTGTATATAATTATATTTAATAAAACTTTATGCCCATTATTTATTAAATTGAATGGTAAATCAAATGTAAACGGTTTGCCATTTCTTTTTCTAGGTTAAACATTATCAAAATTAATTTCTATTACATTTTACGTGTATGACAATATTATTTATATACATTCCTAATTTTTTTCGTTGACTAAAATATGCATTCCCAATTAAAACTAAGAAAAGAAGTACTTGGGCGTTTCCAAACATTTATTTCCAAGTATTATATATACCTCAATATATATATATAGAAATTAATGTTATATACTTATTTGAGGACTATAATTCCCTAATAGCATCGCCATCTATAGATAAATTGGGTAAAAAATCATCACAAATAATCATGAAAGAGTACGAAATGATGGCTCACTTATAACTTCACCATTAATTCCATAGTGGGTCGATATTTATGTATTCAAGAAAAAAATTAAATTAAATATATATTTATAATCTTCTTAAAATGGTATAAATGAATATGCTTAATTAGCTTCATAATTAAAAGTAACTGCAACCACATAAAAACGCCTGTTGTGTTGCAAATACATTTACCTTATCTTCCGGTTCAGTAAAATCCCGGTTCATTAAACCGGTTTAACAATATCATACAAACCAATATATCAGTATAATTGGAATTAATTTAGTTTGATATAAGCTAAGACCAATAAAATAAATCAAAGATACAAACCGGTAACACTAAACCAATTGTTTCCGGTTCGGTATTTAAAAACCGGTTTTGATGTCATTCACAAACTCATCGGTCACCGATCTGTAACAGTACAAAAAAGTCGTATCTGTATTTCGTCTTACCTTCGTCGTCTCTTTCACTACATTAAATCCCCCAAAAACAAAAAAAAAATTAATATCCGTTTCCAGAAACTCCCGACTTAACTTCAGTATCGTTTCAATGGCGGTTCTTTAGCCGCTACTTCACATTTTTCACCACTACCGAATTCACGAGTTCGTCTCTCACTCCCTCCTCCTAAACATCAAATTTCAAATCCTCGATTTGTTTCTTCTCACGTCTAATTTCAAAATCCGTCTCAAATAAACCCTAATTTCTAATTTCATTCCACCAATTTTAACCTAACCCTCTCGTGTTCTTCAAGTTGCAGACGAGTTCCGATTCTGGAGAAGAAAACGATAATTAAAAAAGTTCAGATCTGGAAAAGCCAGGTACCGATTTCAATATTTAAAAAAGCTTAAATAAATATTTATATAAAATCCCTTAATGGCGTTAGGGTTCCACTTTTTGATTTAAAGATTTTAAATTAAAGCTGGAAAAAATGTACAATAAAAGAACTTTCATTTCGTCATTTTCGAAGCTTCAAATCTCTCTCTCTTCTGTATTTTTTTGGATTTTAAATTGTTCACAACTTCAGATTCACTTTTGCTTTAGGAATCTCATAGTTTCCTTTTCTTTTTCGTCCTTTAGTTTTTAAATTAAAGTCCAAAGAAAAAAAAACCACCATTTATATTCTCTTCTCATCATCATTTGTTAAATTAGTCAAGTTTTTTGTCTTTTCTTACCTTCAAAACATCTCGTTTTTTGTTACCTCCATTGTAGATTAATGGAAGCTTGGAGGATTTCTCTGTGTATTCTCTCTCTAGTTCTAATTTTCACCAATGGAAACACAGAGCCAGTAGAAGATAAACGAGCATTACTCGAGTTTCTGAGTTTAATGCGTCCTACTCGTTCATTAAACTGGAATCAAAACTCTTCTGTTTGCAATATCTGGACTGGAGTCACTTGTAATGAAGATAGATCTCAAGTTATAGCCGTTAGATTACCAGGTGTTGGACTCAACGGTCAGATTCCTCCCAATACAATAAGCCGGTTAACAAATCTCAGAGTTCTTAGTCTCAGATCTAACCGGATCTTTGGTCAATTTCCTGAAGATTTCACAAATTTGGAGAATTTAGCTTTTATTTATCTTCAAGATAATAACTTTTCTGGTCCTTTACCTTTGGATTTCTCTGTTTGGAAGAATCTGACAAGTGTTAATCTCTCTAACAATGAGTTTAATGGAACAGTTCCAGATTCGTTGTCTCGGTTAAGTCATATTCAGTCTTTGATTCTTGCAAACAATTCACTTTCTGGGGAGTTTCCAGATCTTGGTGTCTCTAGTCTTCAACATATTGACTTATCAAACAATAACTTAACCGGACCGATACCGAAATCGCTTCAAAGGTTTCCATTATCATCATTTGCAGGAAACTTTGAGATTCCTTCTGATGATGCTACAAGGATTCCTCTTCTTCAACCACCTCATGACCTGAAAAATCAGAAATCGAAAGCTCATTACTTGGGGATGACAGAAACAGTGTTCTTATTGATCATTGTTGCGTTTTCCGTTGTGGCGGTTACTGTATTAGCGTTCTTGTTTACTGTTTGTTACTTTAGAAGGAAGTTAAAACAAGATGGGATTTCAGATAAGCTCCAGAAAGGTGGGATGTCACCGGAGAAATTCGTGTCGCGGATGGAAGATGTGAACAATCGTTTATCTTTCTTCGAAGGTGTTAACTACTCGTTTGATTTAGAGGATCTCTTAAGAGCTTCTGCTGAAGTTCTTGGTAAAGGCACGTTTGGTACAACGTATAAAGCTGTTCTTGAAGATGCAACTTCTGTTGCAGTGAAAAGACTCAAAGATGTTGGAGCCGGAAAACGCGATTTCGAGCAGCAGATGGAGATCATAGGTGGGATTAAGCATGAGAACGTTGTTGAGCTCAAAGCTTACTATTACTCCAAAGATGAGAAGCTTATGGTTTATGACTATTTCAGCCGCGGCAGTGTTGCTTCTTTACTTCATGGTACGTAAACGTTCCCTTTTAAACCCAAGATCGTGAACAATGGTTGCGGCTCGGTGTTATCCGTTTTTAACCATTGTATTCCTGCAGGTAACAGAGGAGAGAATCGGATTCCTCTGGATTGGGAAACCAGAATGAGAATAGCCATTGGTGCAGCTAAAGGGATTGCTCGAATCCATGAAGAAAACAATGGAAAGTTTGTTCATGGGAACATTAAATCCTCCAACATATTCTTGAATTCCAAGAAGAATGGTTGTGTTTCTGATCTTGGTTTAACTGCTGTGATGAGCCCTTTGGCTCCACCGATATCTCGGCAAGCTGGTTACCGTGCACCGGAAGTAACCGACACAAGGAAGTCTTCTCAATTATCAGATGTATACAGCTTTGGTGTTGTACTTCTTGAATTACTCACTGGGAAATCACCAATCCACACAACAGCAGGTAACTTAACTGTTCAATTCAATATATATCAGTTTAATCAGGGAAACTTGGTGATAATCTTGGAAATTGAACTGCAGGGGATGAGATTATCCACTTGGTTCGATGGGTTCATTCTGTAGTAAGAGAAGAATGGACTGCAGAAGTTTTCGATATCGAGCTTCTGAGATATCCTAACATTGAAGAAGAGATGGTTGAGATGTTGCAGATTGCAATGTCATGTGTTGTGAAGATACCAGACCAACGGCCGAAGATGTCCGACTTGGTGAAGCTGATTGAGAACGTTGGAAATCGACGATCTAGTTCTGAACCAATACTCAAACCTGAACCAGAAGCTTCCGAGACATCTACCCCCACTGATATTTGAATCGAATCAATTTGACTCTGTTGATGTATACTCATTCTGCTGATTCTCTCTTTCATAGAACCGTTTCATCAAAACAAGTTTTCTTTCCTATTTAGTGATTCTTGATTTTCACCAAACTAGATTTGAAATTACCGATTCAAATGTTCCAAACTCAAATCGTTACAGATATCGTACAGAATCTTGAAAGAGTAACAAAAGAAGAAACATCTCCGATTCGAGAGATGAGAAACGCACCACCTCGTAGAAAATACGATCGGGAATCAAACAGGAGAGAGTAGCTGGAAGAGATTCGGTTTAGGATCGGAATTCATACCGACGAAGATAACGAGAGGGATGAAGCCGTAATGAGCCACCACTTTAACCTTCTTCAACGACCAATTAGTCCAATTTTTTACAATCTGCGACACCACCACCATCGTATTCTCCTCATCTTCATCGTTGTTAGATCCTCTCTTCATCGGCTTCAATGAAACCCTAGACATCGCCATTGATAACCTCCTTTCGATTCGCTCCTCTTCTCCTCTCTTCTCTATCTTCGTGTTTGAATCCGTCACAAAGCATAAAATTAGATCACCGCGCTTTTTAATCATAGTCAACCCCATCTAAGTCAACAAAAAGGTTTCAGAAGAGCCCATACTTCAAAGCCCAAAAAAAGCCCATTGGACCGTATTTAATTATAATACGTATGCTCAAGTACTTAAAATTTTCGACCACTATGAACTTGCTGATATGTGCTAAGTGTTTAACTATTTATATTATACATAGGGATAAGTTGTTTTAAATTCCTACGACTTTTGGTAAGCAAAAAAAAATTATTAAAATAATTTTTTTAACTGTAAATTCACGTAATTTGTTTTTTTTAACATAACCGGATATTTTAATCAAAATGAAATAATAAAACCTTAAAATATTTAATTTTTAGATAATTAAACGCTAATTTCATTTGAAAATTCGGTTATCAAAGTTCATAAATTAATCAATTCAATTATCAAAGTTGACCTAAAAACTATTTGATTATTGAGAGTTTTTTTTTCATCAACCGAAAATAGTTCAATATTTAAAGTACATAAATTTGTATACCAAGTATTTTAATTTTTAGCCCAACATTAACTTGCTAATATGTGCCAAGTATTTATTTATAGAGATCAAGTTGTTTTAAATTCCGAACTATTAAATTATCAAAATAATTTTTAAAACTTTGAATTCTAATAATATGGGTTTTTAAACAAAATTAAAAATTAAAAAAAATTATGAATATATGTGTGGGTTATGTGTTTGGAGGAGAAACAGGTAGGTGAGAGAGATAAGAATAGGAAGGAAACAAATAAGGCAAGTTACAACGTGAAATAGATTTTGTCTATAACACAAGAAAGTGACGTGTCATGCTCATTTGGGGCTCTTTCTTCTCCCCCAACTTGATAAAATATTATAAATCCCCAAAATTTAAATAATTAACAAATAATAATATATATGTCAATTTTATGTAAATCCTTATGTCCCCACGAAATCGTTGAATCAACATGTTTTTTGTTTAATTCCTCAACTCTTCAAAAACAACTAATGTATTACACCATTCAATATAGTTTTTTTTTGGTTTTTTAAAAGTAATCATTTGTATTTTTTTTGCTTAATGTTAGCATAAATATGACGTAGCGATAGTATAATCTTTGTTTTCAACAAACATAATTTGTGAATTGTAAATTATAAATTTAACTGAGAAAAAAAAATACAAACAAATTTTATCTTTCTCTTTTTAAATTCAAGACTGAACATAAAAATTATACATAAATTTTTTGTAAATTTCGTAAATTTTGTAAAAATTGAACATAAAAATTAACCAATCCTAACATCTTTTGTAAGAAGAACGAAAACAAATTTGCATTAGAAAATGGTTTATGATAATTTTTGTCTTTAATAAACAAAAATAAATTGAATAAAAACTTTCAACTTCTTTATTGTTAAGAGTGTTATTTTCGAAAATATTAATTAGTAAAAACTTAGTTTCTACTTGTCATTCCATAATTATATTTTATTATATATGAGACAATTGACTTTTCGATTCTACATTTTTTTGTCCCAAATTCGATTTTACTCTTGTGTTTTTTTTAACTTATGTTATGCAAAAGTTATTAATTTGAATTACTCTTGTGTTTTAATATGTGTAATTTATTAAAACTTAATTAAATAGATTGTTGTATTTAAGCATTTTTAACATATTTGGAGTTAAAAAAAAACATAGTTGCACAAGAAGGAGAATGGTACGACTAGTTATTAAAATACTACAGATATATAAAGTGTCATAGGAGTATTTAAAAAATATATTTAGAAATGGTAGTTTATATATATGAGCTTATAAAGAAAATAAAGTTGTTAACTAAAATTGAAAAATTAACATGAAAATAGACATTGCAGTCAACATCTAGTTGCTTCATATGTTCCTCTTTGCCTTTTATCTAGTCAGAGTCAAACCCATCTTTGGCCTTTTCTCTACAAATAACACAAATTTTTTAAAATGATAATTAAATAAATATGAAAAAAAATAAATAAATATGTAATTGTGAAAATAGTGATAGTGAAAAGGTAAAGATTTTGAGGGTTATATCAAAAACCCAATGGTTCCACATTTGCTGGGTTTAAAGCTAAATAAAATAGCCTTTTACCCTAATAGCTAATGCTATAATGTCAATTCTCAAAACAAAATTAAATTTATACTGTTCTATATTATATATTGATTTGTTATAAACTATATTATAATTAATTGCTTATATTATATATTGTCCCTTAAAACAAGGAGTCAAACTGTTCACTCACTTAATTTTTATTAGATTTTTTTTTTTTTGCTTTTTGAAATTTAAAAGGATCATATTTAATTTTAATTTTTTAGTGGCTCATGTACACCTTTGTATGTCAAACTTTATTATCATTAATATTGTTATTGTTGTTGCAAAGTATAATATTATTCAATTTTTAATAATAAACTATTTTCTTTTATTATGAATAATTGTTTTATGTATTGTGTTATTAGCTAACAATTTTTTATTGTCATCTTATAAAAATAGTTATTTGAAAATTGTACATGAATTAATTATTTTTTCGTACGTATACGCAACACTTTAGACGTTTTATATGAAGAACTAATTTTTTTTTTCAAAATAAAACACTTTAAATAACTTGTTTCGTTCTCTAAGAGTGTATAGTAAATTATTACTGTACTTACTCCATTTTAAATATAAGAAGTTTTAACAATTTTTTGTTTCAAATTATAAGAAGTGGTAGAATTTTAATACATATAAATTATATTTTAATCATTACATCACTACTTTATTTTTGTAGATAAAACAATTCTAATCTAAAAAAATTATTTTTATCAATTTAATTGTTTTTTTAATACGTGTGCGTTCATTAAAAACATTTTTTTTTATATAAAAACATTTATATTAGAAAACTTAAGAATAATTTTAGAACAATGACTCATGTTCATGATCTTGAATTTTTATTTTCGAAAATGATCTTGAATCTTTAGTACTACTCATTAGTCATAGCAGTGTACTATTTTAAAAATATTTTTAGAGGTAATAAACAAGTACATTACTGACAAGTAACGTCTTTGAATTTATTTAAATATAATAAAAACATGTTTTATTAATGTAATTTACATAGTTTGATGCACTATCAAAATCAACAATAAGTATTTAACAAACATATAACAAACATATAACAAAAATAAATTAATAGATTCAATGTATATATAATTGGCCGGCAATAGGGTCGTGTGAGAAAATGTTGTGAAGGAGTTTGTGATTCCATAATTTAAGGGTTCCCTAATTAATTTTAAATTATATTTTTAAAAAAATGGTAATTAATGAGATTTGTCTTCACAAAATGACAAACTTTGACAATTTATATCTACCTCACTGCCCACCTTCACTCCACTTTACAAAAATTTTATAATCCATATATATATATATATATGTTTTATAAAATTATGTATTTATGTTTTTCTAATCACAAATATCTATAATTCATGTATTAGTAAGTCACAAATTATGTGACATAGTTGTTAGTTGTTACTAATATTTCATATTTTTGTTTAATTAATAAATAAATAATGTAGTAAATATTGATATGCTACTTAACTCTTGTAGTGTGTGAGATTATACATAAATCACGACTAACTTTTATCTATTTGTATATGAATTAATTAATTTTAATACATAATTAATGGAATTTTATGAATGTGATGATTATGTAAAATTGAATGTATGAGAATCAATTTTGTAAAGGGACACGACGCTTTTTATGGAATCTTTAAAAATAAATGAAACAAAAAGAATGTTTTAATGTTCATTATAATGATTTGGGATTAAAGCAAAAAAACCCCTCAACTTTGACCATTTTGTAAAAAAAACCCTCAATTTTGAAAATCTGTTTTTAAACCCTCAAGTTTACTAATGGTGTTATTTAAACCATCAACTTTACTAATGACGTTTTTTAAACCCTCAACTTTACTAATGACTTTTTTTATACCTTTTGTTAATTTTTTTGCTCTAAAACTCNTTAAAATATGGTTAAATTTTGAGATAATTTTGGTTAATTTAATGTTAATTTTAGCGTTACATTTAGTGTGAGTTTTAGAGTCATATATTGTGAATTTTAGAATTAATTTTAATATTAACACTAAAACTAACACTAGAATTCAGTATATATCGACACTAAAAGTAACACTAAAATTACCATTAAAATAAACATAAAAATCAACACTAAATTAACCAAAATTAACAAAAAAATTTAACCATAAATATGATTTTCATGTTTTTTTTTTTGTGTTTTTTCATGTTTTTCTCTAATTTTACTAAATTTAGTGTTTTATTTAATATCATTAACATATATATTTAGTAGTGTTAGCAAAAAAAATTAGCCTAGAGTATAAGAAATTCATTAATAAAATTGAGGGTTTAAAAAACGTCATTAGTAAAGTTCAGGGTTTAAAAATGGATTTTCAAAGTTGAGGATTTTTTTTACAAAATGGTCAAAGTTGAGGGGTTTTTTTACTTTAATCCCTAATGATTTTGCTTCGAAAAACATTAATATGATTTTTTAAAAGAATAATCAATTAATATATGATGACAAAAGAAAATTGTTTTATTTTTGTTGCAAATTTATTTGATTATAATCAACTAATAGTTTTAACATAACCTTGGTATTAAGAAGATTGATCATTTATCAGTTTAATTACATTGGTATATATAGTTACACACATACATACATATGATATATACTTCTATTATACTTATTAAAAAAACGATTACAATTTTTTTAATTGATTAATGAACGAATCGATTGGAAAAAAACGAATAAATTAAACTAAAAATAGGTATACAGTTAAATTTTCAATAGCATATTTCTATATTTAGAAATATTCAAAATTAAATTAAACTTAATCTCTTTTCTGTTACCACTGACCAGCGCCATTAAAGCACTCTCAGGGCATATAACGTACATTCAATCAAATATAATTGCGTCATTAATTAATCAGTAGTATATGTTTATATATAGTATTTATTTATTTTTCCCCGAAAAAATAGTGTATATTTCATTTTCTTTTTTTCCAATTTTAGAATTTATTTATTCATTTAGTTATATTTTTCCGTACAGTATGGGGATTCAATTATCGTTTTCATCAGCACCAATTTTATGTCTAAAATGAATATAAATATTAATGCATGCAGCTGTAGAAATCAAATAAGTTCGTAATAATTAAAATTTATTATTATTGGTTTGATTTGAAATGACAAAGTCAATATATATATATATATATATATATATTTTGTATCGTTAGCTTTAAATAAATTGAATTGTTGTTCTTTAACATTTTTTTAAATTACAAGAAATAGTAGAATTTCAATGTATAAAATTTTAAATTTTGACAATTATATTCATATTTTATTTTTTACTACATCATTTCGGTAATATAAGATTTTTTTAGTTTATGCATACATATTAATAAAATATTTAAAATAACAAAAAT
>KE152273.1:49718-63127 GCA_000411095.1 Aethionema arabicum | reverse complement strand
GAGGAGGAGGAGGAGGAGGAGGAGGAGGAGGAGACATTCTGAACGAATCCGGTCATCATCTACTTCCAACTCTTCATCAAAGGAAACTTCCGAACACATTTTGGTATATTTTTTAAGTATTAATTAGTTTGATTAATTTTTATTTATTTAGATTCTACTATTAATTAAACTTGTTATCTTTTTTTTCAGGTTCGATTATGATCCTTCTGTTGCTACGTCATTTACAAAAATCTTTGACAAGGACTTCAAAGAACCATATACCGGGTGTAAAAACATGTCCGAATATGTCTACGACCGCTGGTTCGTAACCTTTACGGTTGTTGGATGTTCTCACATACACGAAGAAGAAGACAGATGGGTCTTTTGTAGATGCTACTTCTGAGTCTCTCTTCGATGAAGCCAATTCTAGATTTAGGAATATGACTCAAAATTCTGATCTAGAGAGCTTGACTTCGGGAGAAATACTTCTCACATCGAAGAACCAGGTTTTTTTGTAGGTATCTATTATTTTAATCATGTTAATTTTTTGTTCTTTTCATATTTTTTACATGTCGTGACGTAAATTTTATTTTTTTAGACCGCTCCTCAAGGATGGGAAGATTACGGGGATTGGTTCCCTATAGAACTAGATTGACACTTCTGGTTCTTTTCGTGGAACATCATCCCAAATCCAAGACACTCAAATTACATAATGAATTGTCGACGACGATGTCTGAATTGTCTACGACGAGATCTTAATTGTCTATGATGAAGCAGGAGCTTGGATCTTTCAAGAGATGTTTCGAGGAAATGTTCGGCTACCTGAGCAGTCGGGATCCACACCTCGCCGAGATTTTAGACCGCCATATGCCTGACGCGTACGCTAGAACCAGTGAGCCGCCTCGAGCTGGAACTTTCCCACAAGATGCCGAGTTTTAGTTTTTGATTATATTTTTGGATTATAATTTGGATTATCTATCGATTATGTTTCGGATTTTGTTTAAGATTGTTTTTTATATTTTGGAATATAATATTATGAAACGCAACATATATTTTTGTCTTATTTATGTTTCAAATTTAAAATAACATAATTTTTTTTAATTAAAATAACATCTACAAGAGTGATTCCTATGCAAAGTTCATCCTCAACACAATCCTATTCTCTTACCCCAACTTTTCATTCCCCTAAACTTATCTAATTATAGTTGTAACCAACTCTCACATGCAAATTCTCTAAAAAAATCAAATTAGGTCCCACAAATCCTAAGCTCACTAGATTAGTCAATGAAACTAATATTATGGAAGAAAAATATTTGTCGTCTTAATGCTTAGGTGCTTTTACAAATGACACGTTTTCAAGAAAAAAAGTTCACTCAAGAAAATATGCATATGTTTGAAAAGATGGTTTGGATTCAAAACGGTGGGGGTTTCACAAAGAAAAACAGTGATAAAAAAAGTTAAAAGGTATTAAATCATTAATCAGTATCGGGCAATCTCACCATTGTCTCCTTAATCTAATGCATATGCGTCTAATCTCAACTAAATACTAACATCAATATTTTTTATTTTTTGGGATTAGTTTAAATAATTCTTAGTTTTTTTTTTTTTGGTAATTGGTGATTAATTCATTAGAACGGGGGTTTAACGACCCCGAGGAGATACAAGACAGAATGGAAGTGCAAAAGCTGTTGGAGACTCAAAAGAGAGAAAGAATTAGGTGATCAGTTACAAAAGATACATGATTAGTGTTTTAATGGATGCACCTAGTAAGAGCTTGTTGGAGCAATATGAGGAGGATCACGTGAATCTAGCAGAATCATGGAGAGTCATGGATAATACTTCAAACCTCAAATTCCTAGAACCAAGTTTGAAGAAGAGAGTATGAGGTAGGTGACAGGACTTGACGGGGTAGGATTACCATAAGCTTGTTACGAGTGGTGCGCCGAACTGAGGAGATGATGGTGGTAATGGGACGAGATTGATCTCGAAAGATCCGACCGTTTCTCTCAAGCCACAATTCATGAAATCCTGCTTGTATAAGGGCGTGAATATGAAGGATCTGTTCTTGCAGCCGTGGTCAAGGAGAAGCCATTGGAGAACGTCGTGGACTGAGGAGTGACCAATACCATTAGGATTATTTAGTACTCGAATCCAAAGAGCCTGAGCGTATCTACACCCGGTGAAAAGATGATCAATAGTCTCAGCAACATCATTACATAAGACACAAATTTCCGGAACCATTATTCCCCAACTCCGAAGTCGATCTCTAGTGGCGATGCGCCCCCAAGCGACTAACCAAAGGAAAAAAGAGTGCTTGGGGATACCTTGCTTTACCCACACTACCTTCGTCCAAGCAAGAGGCGATTGAAGAGGCTGCAGGGATTGCCAAGTCTTAATCGTACTAAACCTGTCTAAACCACACCACAAGTAGTGATCATGACTGCCTGGGATCAGCGAGGGGACAATAGGCGGAAGAAGCCCGCGGATTTGACTGAGCAGTGGGCTACGATTAATCCTGGTTGCACGAATACCATTTAGGTTCCAAGCATCACCTTGGATAGCTTCTCTCACTGTTGCCGAAGATCGAAGACCGGAAATGGTTGAACCATTGGCGGAGAGGAAGGATTGCAACGACCCTGAATCCAACCAATTATCAAACCAGAAAAGAGCCTGTTCGCCTGAGATCACCTTACACGATAGTAAACCAGAAGCAAGAGATCTTAGCTTCATAAGTTGGTGCCACCCCCAAGACCCGAAGTTTCGAAACTGAGCTGTCCAAATGTTCCTGCCTCTGAGTAAGTGATTCAATGTCCAAGTAACCCATAACGAGTCTTTTTTGGAGAAGAGATACCATAGTAATTTTAATCTGAAAACCTTGTTCCATAGACCCAATCTTTTTAACCCCAATCCACCACTAGATTTGGGTAGGCATACTGTTTCCCAAGAGACTTTCGCACCACCCGCTGAAACATCCGAACCTTTCCAAAGAAAGGAACGACAAAGAGCCTCAAGCTTAGCAATACAAGGCGGCGGAAGAATAAATACCGATGTCCAGAAATTAATGGTGCTATTTATGACAGATCTTATGAGTTGAAGACGGCCTGCGAATGAAAGATAACGCACTTTCCAAGAAGTTATTCGCTGAGTAATTTTTGCCAAGAGAGGTTCGTAATCCGAAAGTCTAAGCTTTTGAGTCGTCAACGGGACTCCAAGGTATCTTGCGGGCAGCTGCCCACAACTAACTTCGAACCTGTCCACAAGCAGTTGCAATTGGTCCCGGTTATCACCATCTAGGAATAGAGTGGATTTTGCCTTATTTACTCTCAGACCAGACGTAAGGTAGAAATCTTCCAAGACCTTGAAAATCTGGTTTAGAGAGTTAATTGAACCGTCAAAAAAGACCAAAAGGTCGTCCGCAAAAGATAGATGAGATATCATCGGGTTTTTACACTCGATTGGGAGACAGATGAGGCCATTTGTAACTGCTAGATCGAGCTGCTTGCCGAGGATATCCATAACCAGAACGAATAGAGACGATGATAACGGGTCTCCTTGCCGTAAGCCCTTTTGACCTCCGAAAAAGCCTACCAATTCACCATTGAGATTGATCGAGTAGTGTGGAGTTGAGATACACTGTTGGATCCATTTGACGAAGGTTTCTGGAATATCTAAAGCTGCGAGTATATTTAGGACAAATTCCAGGTTGACATTGTCATATGCCTTTGCGAGGTCTATTTTGAAGCAGCCTCTACGCGAAGTGCCCGACTTGTGGAAGTTAGAAACCAACTCTGATGCGAGCAATACATTCTCCCCCAAACTCCTACCTTTAACAAAACTTGCCTGATTAGCTTGAATCACCTCAGGCAGCAAGTGTTGAAGACGTTTAGCCAAGAGTCCCGAAATGATCTTGTAGTAAGCATTGCAACAAGAAATAGGCCTATACTCCTTAAGTGATTCTGCTCCTGGAATTTTTGGGATTAGGGTAATAGCCGTTGAATTAACCTCGTGAAGGAGCCTACAAGTTACAAAGAACTCGCGTATCGCTTCGCATAAATCTTCGCCGACGATATCCCAAGAAGACTTGAAGAAGTCTATTGGAAAACCATCCGGCCCTGGAGAACGATTATTAGGCATTTTGAACACCATACTCTTTATTTCTTGCGCTGAAGGGATGAGAACGAGCTGAGAGGACTTTATTTGGTTGCACCTAAACGGGTGAATAGTCTTGATTTCGGTGCAGGAGAGGGCTTTGCAATCCTCATTTTTACTTCCAAGTAGCTGTTCATAATAATCCAAAATGTGTCTCTTAAGGGGCTGAGGTTGACAAATACGATCTCCAGATTCAGAGATGAGATAAACCATTCGGTTCGTTGCTTGACGGGAAACCACCGATCTATGAAAAAATTTGGTGTTGGAATCTCCTGCTGCGAGCCATTTCACTCTAGACTTCTGTCTTAAAAATTTTTCCTCCACATCCTTAAGCTTCTCCCAAATAATTCTTTCCTTAACTTCAGATCTAAACAACGCAGGAGAAGGGTTACTAAGCAGCTGATTTTGTGTGGTGAGAAGGCTTTTTTTGGCTTCTAGTACCCTCCCTTCAATTCCCTGGTAGTCTTTTTTATTCAGAGAGCGACAAATCTCCTTAAGTGATCTTAACTTACGACGGAAGATAAAACATTTGGTGCCAACAACATGCTCGTTAACCCATTTGTCCTTAATGGCCGAATGAAAATCCTTATGGTCAGCCAAGAAGGAGAAGTACTTGAAGAACGACTTAGGTTTAGGAGAAGCATCACCGAAGCTTATTAGGCACCTAGCGTGATCTGACCCCCCTGAAGCTTCAAAACTAGCTAGAGACCGAGGAAGTTTGAACAGCCACTCTTCATTAATTAGAACCCGATCCAGCTTCCTAGCAACTGGATTTGAAGGCTGTCTATTGGTCCAAGTATGAGAAGCGCCTCTGAAATTCATATCAAAGAGATTAGAAGTCACCAAACATGACCGAAATTCACGCATACCTTGGGAGGATAACGACGGACGTAGATCTGAGTAAATCTCACTAGAGCACAGCGGCTGATTAAAATCTCCCATCACTAAGATGGGTTTGTCTAGGCCTCTATGAGCTTGAGTAATGTCACATAAGGATGCCCAAAGAGAAGCTCGCTCTCCTACTTCATTAGACGCGTAGATAGTGATTACCAAGAATTCCATACCCAAAGGTTTGTGGGTGATTTCACATATAAGCATCTGATCAGATTCACTGGATGGTACAACCGTGAGAATAGATGAATCCCATAAGAGCCAAATTCTACCATTAGACGAGGAGTGGTAATTAGCCTTGAGGCACCAACCGGGGCAAATAACTCTAGATATAGCCGCTGAGTTGATTTCCTGAACATGTGTCTCCAACAATGCTCCAAACAGGGGTTTTGTAAGAGCGATCCAATTCTTAACCTCTTTACAACGTCTAGGGCTATTTAAGCCTCTGACGTTCCAACAAAAAGTCTTGACTTCTTCCATTAACAAAAAATTCTGTCTATCCAAAAAAACCGCAAAAGAGGCGACCTTCCTAAGAGGAGTCGCAATTGCCCCCTGCCGAGGGAGCAGATAACTTCTCTGCTGAGGAGAAACCATTGAAGGTGAATATAGGTTTGTTATTATTCTTTTTCTTCTTCTTACTCTTCTTCCGATTACCTCCAAGGGGGGTAGGGGGAAGTTTGAGAGAGACCGGGGACTGTGGACGGTTTCGGAGGATTTTCTGTGCTGTGGCAATGATTTCACCCTCTTCAGTACTGGAGGAAACAGATTGAGAACCGGAGATCTCATTCGGAGTGGGAAGAACCGGCTGACCCGATTGTAGAGATGGAGCACTCTGAGATTTGGCTTCTACTACTTGGGAAACGATCTGACCCTTCTCCTGGGAACCGGTTAAAGTTGGAGAAGCTGATGAGATAGTGGGGGTTACAATGGCTACATTGGTAACCGGAAGGCTCGCCACTGAAGTCTGACACTTGGGACCCTGAATCTCATTATCAACCTGAGTAGCTATGGCATTGGAAGATACAAACTGGTTATCAACTGAAGGTTGAGGAGTGACTTGATCCAAGGGAGAACTTTGAATCAACGCTTCATTAACCATAGGATCCACTGATGGAGCAACTTGAAACTGACTTTGGCTAACTCCTGAAGGGGAGGGATCGGATGCTGGGATGGCCGGAGGAATTTGCTGACGAGGAACTGAAACTTTCTTGTCACACCTTGGCTTCGTATGACCATACCCATTGCAATTGGAGCAAAGAGGTGGGAGTCTTGGATAACTAGCTTTAACATAAACAAAATTCCCAAATTCGTCTCTGACCCTAATGGTGGAAGGCACTGGTTGACTAAGAAGAATTTCCACCTTCAGTTTTGCTTCTCCACCTAGAGAAGAATTTAGCCGGGATTTCTCTGTGTGGAGAGGGATACCGATTGCACTGGCAATGATACCAATTCCCTCTAGTGAAAAAAGGTCAGGAGGGATTTCATGGATATGAACCCAAATCGGCATGGAGACGGGTTTGCTACTTTGGAGAGATCCTGATGGTGTCCAGGGAGAGACAGAAAAACCACAGCTTGCAGATTGCCAAAATCCTACTTGTAAAACCCATTCACGAGTAGAGACAGATGGAATTAGGACCAGATATGAGTCAGAGAACTTACGATGAATAGTGATTTTCCCCATCTTACCCCATATGGGGTTGAGATCTGCAAAAAACTTTGCTGGAGGAGGAGCGTTACAGTCGAACTGAGCAACTATAAACCCAGCCCACTGAGTAGATGCTTTTAAAATTACCGAAGATGGAGCTTGAACCTCAGGAATACCATCGTCCAGGTAGGTGGGAGGATCGTATCTTTTGAGGTTTCGAAGAGAGGACTTAAACGAGCTGCCCACGGGATGGGGTTTCCTTGAATCGTGGGAGGAATTTCTGGATCTTGTAAAGGAGGGTTTTCGATGCTAGTCGAAGAGGTGACTTCTGAAGGAGGGATGGAGATCCCCAAATTCGTGACCATAGATGGGATTGGAACGGGGGTTTGGGAGGGGACAGAGAGAGGTGGGGGCGAAGGAGGAAGAGGAAGATTAGGGGGTTTTTCCAAGGAGCCAACGACGGTTGGAACGGCCGCCGCCGCCATACGGAGATTAGGGTTGAAGATCGCCTTTTCTATCGCCTTTTTGAGAGAGAAACTCCTGTAAGAACCATTCAGTTGTCTACAAATAATTTTTAGTTTACTTAGGTCGACATTTATTTCTTAATAACACGTTTCTAAAACATATCATTTAAAATTTATGTTTTTTCATACAATGTCTAGTGACTAGTAATTGAATAGCATTTGAAAATGATGGACATGGCATATATAGATTCAAATATCAACTAATTATTAGTACTACGGATTAGTGCAACTAATCAATTTAATCATACCAACTAAGTTTTGTTGCTCTGGTCTGTCTTGAACACCAAACTTTAAGCTTTTAAATAAAGTTCAATTATTTGTTTATTGTATTACTAATTTTTTAAACATTAATTTATGTATTTAAATTATATCAGATGACACAAACTTATAACCTAAAAGACAAAAAAAAATAATGTACTACTTTTAAAACGTGGAAAGGCCTAAGAATTTCTTATTTTCTTATTTTCGTAAGTGATAATTTAATTGTGATGATAGTAAAACTAAACCTCATAGCTTGATTATTCTACCTCATAAAAGTTCATAAACTTTGTGATGACATTTAAAACAACTTTGTTAGATATAATTTTTACAGTGTACTTTTAAATAAATCATATTTTAAAAAAAAAAAAAAACTTAAAGATTTATTTTAGGACATTTTTATGATTATCATGAGTTAAATAAAAATGTGTAATAAAAAGGATATTAATTTATGAATTAAAAAAGAAATTGTTTTAAACACTTTGTTGTGTAAGAAAAAAAAAATTTCTTATAACTATTGTGTTATAATTATTATAGTGATTCAAAATAGAAGAATTATCTAATGTCATAATAATAATGTAAAATAAGAGACATTTTACCATTTACGTACTTATTAATAAAAATTCATTTATTTTGTTTGCTATGAAGGAAATTATTTAATATTTTCTGTGAAAATATTGAGTTTCACAAGAGCTAACTCATAACATTTAAGATTGATATATATATATATATATGGTAATTGGTTCACCATATAAAAATATTTTTTTTTCCGGTTCATCAAAACCAAACGAGGAATGAGAGCAAATAATTTACTTAACATTCACGTTTCCATTTATTACTGTCTGCCATTTTACTATTCCAATGACTATTTCTCTTATCAATTTAATTTCTTCAGTCTCTTACATCTTTCAAAATCTTTTTAAAATATCTTTAGGTTTCCCCTAGATCAATCATATGAACTTGAGATAACTCCATTTTATTTCATTTTTTATTTTTATTTTTTATTTTCTTCAATAAACTATTCACGAAATCTTTTTTTATTTTTCTTGTTTTCATAATAAAATTATTACTACTATTTGTGTTTCTTGAGACTACCAACAATATTAAATACACCACTGTTGAACGTTTATGAATGGCAAAAAAAAAAGAACGTTTATGAAAAAAGTTAATGTAGTTGACTTATTATTTGGAAAAAACAAACAAATAAGAAAAGTGTTTTTTTTTTTTGAATTTACTCTTCCTAGAGAAAAACAAAAATTACTCTTTCTATTCTAGTTTTTAGTAAAAAAATTATTTAAATGTGAGATAAAATTTTACTTCTTTCTTTTTTCTCCAAGGAAATTTAAGATTTAGACCATTTCCAAGAGTTCCTTCATTTTTTTCTCTCAAAATGAGGGAAAATTTTACTCTAATAGTTTTCCTTAGGGATTCTCATTCGGTTTTTTGATTCAGGTTTGGTTCGATACTTTTAGTTCTCGGTTCTTCGCTTTTTTAAGTTTGGTAACCATTAAGGAACCGTTCAAAATTTTGGATAGTTCGGGTCTGTTCTTTTGTTTCTCGGTTCTTAAAGTTTGGTAACCATATTAGTACCAAAAATAAATGGTTCCAAAAAAATTCGGTTCTAAATGGTTATTTTGTAACCATATTATCCAAATTAATTTCATATATTCTTGCATAGTAACCATATTATCATAATTTTTTTAACAACTTAAAGTAAAGTATAGATAAAGGGTTAATCTTAAGTAAAGTATTCGGTTCTATATGGGTAGTTTTTATTTCCCGGTTCGGTACCAAGAACCGTGGATAATAGAAATTATATCCATTCGATTTTTATTAATTACTCAATACCGCCCCAAATCTCTAGTTCCCCTCATTTTCCTCATAAAAAGAAAGAATATTGTATGTATATTTTATATAAAATGAAAATATATAAAAGTGTGATGATGAAATTGCAAATGAAATACACTAAATTAAAATGAGAGGAGTGAATAGTGTCTCCTCAAATTTGAGGGGTACTATTTGCATCTCTCATTTTTCCGTCATTTTGAGAGACCATTGGAGATGCATTTCCCTCATTTTTTTATGTGTTTCCTCAAAATGAGAGGCTAAAACAAGATTTTTACCCGTTTTAATAAAATCCTAAGACTTAACTATCGTTAAATAGTATATCTAAGGGTCGAACGCAAATTCTTATTGTGAACTAAAGGTTTCAAGTTAAGGTTTTAAGCTAAACCAGTTGAAGTTTGTTTTGGGATTTGTTTAAGGAAATTAACACTAGATAAAAGACTAAAGACTAAATTTGATGAACTAATTGATTAAAGATGCTAGGTTAGAAAATCAATTAAGGATTTTTGGTTAGAATTCCTCATATTCAACTTCAATTTAAGGATCATAATCTAGACTCAAACATAATCCTTGATTAATCCACTCTCATGACACTAATCACTATTCTTGCAAGCCAAACACCTAAACTCTCAATTGTGTTTGAAATTGCAAGAATTTTTTAAGGAAGTGTTTGATTTGTCTACAAATGTCTAAACATCAACTCTTATTGGCTTAGAACATTAGCTTCCCTAATGTATTTCCAACAACTTATGAGCTTTTGGCACTGTAAGTTGTTTTGGATCAAAATCTAGTAGATTGCTAGATTTGACATTAATTGCACCATTAGGGATAGATTGTACTTGAGTTTTACTTATTTGAGGCTTTCTAACTCATTTCCCTCAATTTTAAACCTAACCCAATATTAGATCTACTCAAACATGCTTAGAGACATTAAAAGTGAAATAAACCATAAAGAAGAAGAGTTAAACATTGAAATAGACTTAAAACTAAAAGTAGATGAGATTAAAGTAAGAAGCACTCCACTACAAGTTGAAATCACAAGAAATGAGTTTTCAAATCACCATTGAAGCTAAAGAGGCAAGGAATCACGAAAATGACAAAAAGTGGCTACAGTTTTTTACCTAAAATGGTATTTAAAGGTCCACAAAACGCACAGCTTCATTTAAGTCAAACTGCAGAAAACACGAAGCAAATACTGATCGGTATTGTGGAATACCGATCGGTATTAATT
The DNA here is from genome assembly GCA_000411095.1 of Aethionema arabicum. Classification (NCBI taxonomy): domain Eukaryota; kingdom Viridiplantae; phylum Streptophyta; class Magnoliopsida; order Brassicales; family Brassicaceae; genus Aethionema; species Aethionema arabicum. The sequence continues at coordinate 52,605 of KE152273.1, read as the reverse complement.
TACTTCCCCTGGAAGTCATCTCTTCATTTCTTCACAATACTGATTGGTATTTTTGTGTACCGATCGGTATTTGTTTTCCCTGGTCCTTCTTTCTCTCTTCGGTTCTTCGTGAATACAGATCGGTATTTGGGAATACAGATCGGTATTTTGTTACGCTGGCTTCGTCTTTCACGAACACCGATCGGTATTTACCGATACAGATCGGTATGTTATGTTGGTTCCTTGCTTTTGAACACATTTACTTCAAATTATGCTCCTTTTGCGTGAGGTTTTCTCGATTCATTTCTTGTTCTCATCTATCATTTTTGCACCTATTATTGACCTAAAACACACTAAAGAAAAGGGAAAACAACATAAAAAAAAGTCCAAAAACATATTCAAGACGCAATATATCAGAGGTTATTGGAGGTACCCTTAGGATTTAAGATAAAAAAAATTCAATTTAAGGGTTTGGGTTTAGTGTTTGGTGTTTATGGTTAATGGTTAAGGGTTTAGGGTTTAGATTTAGGTTCAGGGTTTAGAGTTTAGACTTTTTAGTTAAGGAATAAGGTTTAAGAATTAGAGTTTAGGGTTTATGGATTAAAAACTAAGGTTTAGAGTTTGGGTTTTGTTGTTTAGGGTTTCGGTTTAAGGTCTAAAGTTAGAATATTATAATTTAGAGGTTGGGTTTTGGGGGTCAGGTTTAGATTTAGGGTTTAGTGTTTTAGGATTAGGCTAATAGTTTAAAGTTTTGGGTTTCATTTTTATTGTTTTGGTTTAGTGTTTAGGGTCTAAAGTTCAAATTTTGTAATTTGGAGGATAATTTTTGGGGTTTAGATATGAATGTTTAGGGTTTAGAATTTTTTTTCTTAATGAGTTGACAATCTATTTATATACTAATATTTTAGTTCTTTCTACGTATATAGATTTAAACCTAAATAAAGATAATAGTTATATTGTAAACTTTTGAAACAAGGAGCTAGAAAATATTTTGTATTGTAAATAATTAAATGGAGCTGAAAAAACAAAATAAATATGGTGATTAGCTTTAGATTCTTAACCATTTATATACCTTTATAAACACTTTACAAATCACATATTTGATTGTTAATAAAATAAACCAAATTTTACTAACCAAAAATATAAAAGTATAATAAGATTGAATTTAAATTGGGAGTAAAATACACTATATGTAACCAATAGGATGTTGGTATAGTGATTTTCTTGTGGATATGTGTTCTAACAAACCACGATTCGATTCTCTCATTTGAGAAGAGATTATCATAATTTATTGTGAGCATTTACTAGTTCTAATCTCTGAACCGAAAATGATATACATTTTAAAAGCAACGGTAATAATATATTTAAATCAAACAAACCAAACTAAAATATATGGGAAACCAAATGTAGTATAATGAAACTTAATTACACCAAATATATTTATTAATAAATAAATATATTTAGTAGAAGCAATGTGAGTCTAGTGGTTTCCATTTATAATTTTTTTTTCTAAAGACATCTCGATTAGAATCGCAGTTACGAAATTTAAATTTTGCACTAATTTGTATTTAACTAATGAAATCGGCTTGGACCCATACCACAATATATATATATATATATATATATTATTTTATTTGTGTAAAATATATAATATTAGTATAACTATACATTTACTAAATTAAATAAATAAACTAAACTCAACTACACTAAAATAAGCCAAATCAGTTCAAATTTATATATGAAATTAGCAAAAAAAAAAAAATGCAGGTTATCCAAATTACCCAAAAACGATCGGTTTTGAGTTGGCATACCCAAATATAATTCAAACTTGAATTCAAATTGGGTTTATTTATTTTTAAACGAAAGGAAAAAAATAAAAAATAAAATAAAACAATATACTATATTTTGCAACATTTAAAAAAACGTCATAGAGAATCTTAGTGGATCCCACAAGCCCCTTAAAAGAAACTTCTCTCTATAAATCTCATTTCTCTCCTTTACACACAAAAGAAACATTTCTCCTAAAAAGTAACAATATCTCACTCTCTTTCTAAACTCTTCTTTCAAAAAAAAAAATGGAGTCTCCTCTTTCTCACACCCAAATCATCCTCGTTCACGGTCCAATCATAATCGGAGCTGGTCCTTCCGGTCTCGCCACGTCAGCATGTCTCTCTAGCCATGGAGTTCCTTCTCTCATCTTAGAACGTTCTAACTCCATAGCTTCTCTATGGAAATCAAAAACATATGATCGTCTTAAACTCCATCTCCCTAAACACTTTTGTCGTTTACCTCTTCTAGATTTCCCTGTGAATTTCCCAAAATATCCTTCTAAAAACGAGTTCTTGAGTTACCTTGAATCCTACGCTTCTCACTTCAAGATTGTTCCTAAGTTCAACAAGAATGTACAGATGGCGAGTTTTGATTCGTCGTTGGGATTTTGGAGAGTGAAGACTAGAGATATGACTGAATATTTATCTAAATGGTTAGTAGTGGCTAGTGGTGAAAACGCAGATCCTTATGTTCCAGAGATTCCGGGATTAATTAAATTTTCAGGTAGGAAAATTATTCATGCAAGTGATTATAAGAGTGGCGACGAGTTTCGACGACAAAACGTGTTGGTTGTTGGATGTGGAAACTCTGGTATGGAGATTAGTTTGGATTTAGTTCGACATAATGCATCTCCTTATCTTGTTGTCCGAAATACAGTAAGTATAATTATTTTTACGCTTCAAATGATTTTTTATGTATTAATTAAAAAAGTTTAAGTTGGACCAACTTATTTGTTTTTAGAAATTCATTTACTATTTTTTTTAATCAAAACTAAAAATTGAGATTTATATGAAAATATATTAAAAAGTTGTTTTTCTTTTGTTTTTATATGTTCTATTTGTTTTTTTATATGTTTTTT
>KE152273.1:26700-40625 GCA_000411095.1 Aethionema arabicum | reverse complement strand
TTTTTTTTACGTTTAACCGTTTAAGCTATAATATTTAATAATTATAATATTATATATGTATGTATTGAAAAAGTATACATTGATAAAATTAGCTAGAAAATGGAATTAATATAAATCATGTAAAGATAAAATTCGAATTTAAAGAAAAATGGTTGAAATATATAGGTTTTCTTTAGAGAAAATTAAATAAATAATTAATATTAGTAATTATTTATTTAGGTAATTATTATTTGGTTTAGTTTTTCTTTCCAAACCCCTAAAATGCTTTAAAAGACATAAGATTTTGTTTGAAACAAAAAGGAAACATATGTTTAATTGTTTTCCTTTATTAACAAATATTATTTTTAATGTTTGAATAAATATGGAATATTTAAACAAAAAAAAAAACTCGAAAAAAAAAATCAAAAAAGAAATCAAAATTTAAATAGGTGCACTACTTATATTTTAATGGGTGCACAAGTATAAATTAGTTATAATTATTAAAAATTTAACAAAGAAATAAAAAATTCAGTGGGGTCCCAGGCACCCATAGGGTATTAGCTGGGTCCGCCCCTGCATTATACCCAACATTATAAGTGGTATACCCTCACACTTTATGAAAAATTTACAAAAATGTATTCAATTAGGGCATTTTGCATAATTGATTTTTAGAAAATTTTTCTCATTCAAGTTTTTTTTGCAAAAATATCATAACAATAGACCTAAGGGTATAATTGGTAAACCCTACAAAAATGGCACATTTGCAAAAAATGCTTGAATTATGGCATTTTAGATAATTCCTCTATATTTTTTAATAGAATAAAAATACGTAAAAAAAATTGTGCGTAACATGTTAAGGTGATATGGGAACGACAAAATATGGCCCGAAGGAGAGAATTGTAACATCCTAACATCAATTTCCAACCACGGTACATTTTTTAAATTAAGGAAAGAGATGAAACTTATGAATAAAAGAACTAAAATATGGTAAAGAGAAAGAAAAGATAGAGAGAATGTAAATGTAAGATAGATAAATCTTTCATTTGCAAGATTTTTGGTACTAAATATATTGTTTTGGAGAAAGTAATTGAACTTAGAAATGATTTGTGAGTTTGAACATGAAATTAGTATATGATGAGTAAGGGCAGATGAGGGTTATGTTGGATTGAGCAGAGTATTCAAGTATAAGATCAGAATTACTATTTAAGTGGTGGGCAAGCTTAAGTGCTTAACACATGTTGAAAGAATGATAGGGTTCTACATCATATATTAGAGATTTTATATGTTTTTAGTAATTAGTTTTATAAACAATAAATAAATTTGGCTATAGTAAAATTTATTAATATAATGAAAAATAATTTGATCGATCAACTCACATCAAAAATATTATTTTCAATAGAACAAATAATGTTATATCAAAATTTTTATTTACATATATGCTATTTTTGTTTGGAAAAGATTAACATTTTAGAGAATCAATTAAACCATTTATATATAAAAATTAGTTAAATGTAATTTGTTTTTCCTCTGAGTTAAATTAAATGTAATTGTTTCATAAAAATATTATTTATATTGAAATTTTATTTACATATATGTCATTTGTGTTTGGAAAAGATAACATTTTAAGTAAATAATTAAACCAATCGTATATAAAAATTATTTATATGTAATTGTTTAATAAATTAATGTTATCTTTTCGCAAAAAAAAAAATTATTAATGTTATATTGAAATTTTTGTTTATATATTTTTATTTATGTTTGGAAAAATGGCATTTTAGAGAAACAATTAAACCATTCGCATATAAAAATTATTTAAACGTAGTTGTTTAATAAATGTAATATTTATAGATGATCACTATAAAATTTTTGTTTTGTCCCTTCATTTTTTGAACTTTTTTTTGTTTCATTCAGATCGATTTTTTAATATTTATTTAAATTAATAAAAATCATACAAAAATGCAAGTTCCAAATTTTTTTTTTGTCAAACGTTCCAAGAAAACTAAATTAAAAATTATTTTAGTTATTTTCTCAATTCTTGTAATTAAAGACATCATGTTATATTAAAAAAAAGTGTGCTCTCCCCTTCTAACCTATCAACGTAAATATATAAAAATGATTCAAAATTTGACACGTCATCACAATGATATCACAATCACACATCAATTTAATTAATTTTAAAATAATTTGAATCAATTTTTTAAACTAAATTATATATTCTATAAAGATGTGTGTTTTGCCTTTCTAGGGATCCACGTGTCCTTCATCATATCCAATAAGATTTGGCCACCTATTTCCAATATCCAATGTAAATTTCTCTAATGGATTTATTGCTCTTTCACACAACGTCGCCTTAGAGGAAACCCTATGAAAAAATAAACAAGAAAAAGTGCTTTTTGCTCTCCGTACAGGCGATTCAAATGGGGATTAGGGTTTCTAAACCAGATCTAATCAAGATCAACGAGAAAAGCTTGGATTATCCTCCTTTGACTTCAGCGAATCTTCACAAGCAAGAACAACAAGCACAATCCCACAGACACTACAAGATCTCCTCAAAAATCTTCTGGAAAACATTAAACAAAGCATTAAAGTCATCTTTCAGTGAGATCTGGTAGGTGACTTCATTAAGTAATATTTACTTCACACATTAAGCCTGTCAGCTTCCAAGATGAAAGAATATCATCATCATCCAAAATAAAAGAGACCAGAGCATAACCTCTACAATAAATTTAAAGAATACGAAGACAATGAACTTGACATTCCCATCAAAGTCCCACAACTCGACCACAACAAAATCGCGGAAGAAAACTCAAACACTGTAATAGTACGACTCCTAAACCCACCCGGTCAAAGAGTAAGTGGTGCAGTGAGAGGACTCCCAGTGATCTGGAAGTTACAAGGAAAGCTTAGAGGAAGAGGTATAGGTGGAGACAAAATCCAATATATAGCAAAAAACGAAGAAGATATCAAAGGTCCGTGGTTCTTCTCAAACTGGATGCTGACAGTAGATCGTTGGACTCCATCTCCAACTCAAGAATTCCTAAAAAAATCCCTTTTAGGCCAGGATCAAAGGGATTCCACTTCATCTACTCCAAGAAACAACTGTAAGAAGCCTTGGGGAATTCCTTGGATCAGTTGAAACAATAGAGTTATTTGCATTAGACAAAAATTCTCTGGAATTTGTAAGGATGAGGATCTGGATCTTAGCTGACAACCCCCTCATCTTCAAAAAATCTATGACCTTCACAACAGGAGAAACCATCTCAGGGAACATTGAGTACGAAAAACTCCTCAAACTTTGCTTCTCATGCAAAATACTTACACATGATGAAGTTCACTGTTCCTTCTCAAAGGAGAAAAAGAAACTAAACCAAGAAGAGAACCAGGACCCTCGAGAGAAAGGGAAAAGCCATGAGTCATGCTCAAGGGGCTCATACTCATACCACATGAAGGAAAAGAAAGAAGCCATCCATGTCACCAACATGAAAATCCTCCTCACACTTACAAACCCCGCAGAGCTAAAAACAAGGAAGAAAGAGATGCAAGAAGAAGTTACCACTCCTCTAGGTATACTTGGAAAAGAAGAACAGGCACATGAGAGCCAAATACTTACAAAAATCAAACTGAAAAAGATGCCACCAGACTGCTACATGCTTTGGATTACAAGACAGAGCAACACAGACCTAACAGAAAACATCACCTGGAACAGAGCCCTGAACACAACTCCAAACTAGCCAAGACTTCAGATCACATAGCCCTTTAAAGTGCCAGAATTCCAATCAAACGAAGACTCAGTTGGGTCACATAACCTACAAAAAGGAAATTTCTCAGAAGTCAGATAAATAATCTCCCTAGTTGGCATCAAAATGTTAACAGGATCGGAAAAAAATGATTGCAAGCAAACGGTTAGTGGTTAACTATAAACCACACGACACCCAATGAATATAATAAGTTGGAACAGTCAAGGAACGAGGAACACCTGGACAGTTCGACAACTTAGGGAGATACGTGTCAGTATCTCCCCAAAATTATGTTCTTTTTCGATACCAAAAACAAAGATTCATATATGGAAAACTTAGCTGTACAACTAGGATTTCAAGGACTACACGCTATCTAACCCAAAGAAAAAAGTGGAGGCCTAGCTTTGATGTGGAGAGACACGATTTCAATGAAAATAAACTTAGGAATCAAGAATGTCATAGATGCTACCCTCACATGGCAAAACAGAGAACTTGACATGACCTGTATTTATGGAGAACCTAATCGACTAGAGAGAGAAGAAGTTTGGGAACAAATCTACTGCCTAAGAGATGTAAAATCAGGTCCTTGGATCATTCTTTGTGATTTTAATGAAATACGAGGTAACAATGAAAAAAAGGCGGCAAGCCAAGACCCGAAAATACCTTCTCGCCTTTCAATAATCTCATAAATGCATGCGGCATGAAAGATGTCCCACATACAGGAAATTGCCTATTTTGGTACGAGATTCGAGGTTTGGAACTCATACAATGCAGGTTTGATAGAGCTCTAGCAAAAGGACACTGGTTCCACCAATTTTCTTCCACTGAGATACCTTATCTCTAAAGGATTGGTTCTGATTACAGCTCCCTCCTACTCAAAATACACAAAATACCCATTCAGAAAAAGGTCAATTCTCTTTCGATAAACGATGGATAAATAAGGACGGCTTCTTCGAAACAATTACTAAAGGCTGGAAATACTGCACTCAAAGACAAAATACCACAATTGGATTTCGCATCCAATCATGCCGACGTGAACTCTCTACTTGGAAGCGGGAAAATCCACAAAACTCAAAATAGAAAATCAGCTCACTCCAACAGATGATTCACAATGCCACACAAAACCAGTTCCTTAAAACAGGACATCTTCAAAAGCTCAAAATAGAACTTAACAAAGCCTATACTGAAGAAGAAATCTACTGGCAGCAAAAGAACATAAATCAATGGCTAAAAGAAGGAGATCACCATACCAAATTCTTTCATGCAACCACAAAAAACAGGCTAAGCAAAAATGTCATTAAAAGTCTCCAAGATGAAGAAGGCAACGAACATTTTGAGGAAAACAAGATGGGAAAATAGCTCAAAATTATTTTAGATCTCTCTACAAAGCGGATACTACTAATTGCAACTTACAAATTCATGGAGCCTTCCAAAAATAGGTCTCAGAGGAGGACAACACCCATCTTACCAGACCAGCAACTTCTGAAGAAATACATGTTGTTGTATGTACTATGAACCTAAACAAAGCTCTAGGCCCTGACGAAATGAAAGGCCATTTTTTCCAGAAATGATGACCTCAAATTGGCCCTTAAATCACAAACATGGTAAAAAGTATCATTAGAACATGAAAGATGGAAAAATAACTCAACAAGACTAACATCTGTTTGATCCCTAAGAGACACAATGTTACTAAGTTGGTTGACTTCAGGCCTATAAGCCTCTGCAATGTTGCTTACAAAATTATTGCAAAACTACTCTCCAATAAGATAAAGACTATCCTCGCCAAATCATTTCTGAAACTCAATCTGCGTTTGTTGAAGGGCGTCTAATCTCAAATAATACCATTCTTGCTCATGAAATGATGCATGCACTAAATACAAACCCAAAAATTTCTAAAGATTGGTTAGCCCTCAAAAGAGATATCTCCAAAGCGTTTGATAAAATTGAGTGGTCTTTCCTCAAAGAAGCAATGAAAATGTTTGGTTTATCAACAAAATGGATTGACCTAATCATAGAATGCATTTCTACAGTGAGATATAGCATCGTAATCCACGAAAACCCTCATGGACACATCATCCCAACTAGAGGTATAAGGTAAGGTGATCTCATCTCATTTTTCCTTTTCATCATCGCTACTGAATGGCTTATCCACAAAATGAAACAAGCAGAAAGTGAACTAACCATTAGTGGAATCAAAATTGCTCCCTTGTCACCGCCAATCTCCCACCTTCTATTTGCTGACGACAACATTTTCTTCTACAAAACAAGCAGAACCGAGGTGGAGACAATGAAACAAATCCTATCCTCATACAGTGAACCATCAGGACTTCAAATTAACTATCACAAATCACACATTACCCACGGGAAGAGTATCTCTAGAGGAAAAATCACAGGTCAAAGCCATACTTGGAATCAACCACCATGGACAACAAAGCAAATACTGGGGACTCCCTGAACACTTCTAGAAGTCTAAAATCGCCTCGTTGCAATACATGAAAGACACATTCAATAGGAGAATTAGTTGCTGGCAAAATAATTTTCTATCACAAAGCGGCAAGGAGGTCCTCCTAAAGTCAGTAGCTCTAGCTCTCCCAACCTATACTATGTTGTGTTTCAAGCTGCCAAGAACTTTGTGTAAGCAAATCAATCATAAATAGCTAACTATTGGTGAAAATCGAATGCAAATTTCAAATTTCAAATTTCTGTTTTAATGCAATAGTATTTGTTTTATTTTAAAATAACTCTTGTTTTAAATCTATATTTACATTTATAAATCAACATCTCATCCACTTTTGGTTAGTTTACAATGAAACTTTTTTATATATATAATTAAAGTTATATGAGCGACTTTTCATATATTCTTTATATTGTTTATTTTTTTTATTCAAATTATTTTTTAACCCGTATTCAACTACGTTAAACTCATTTGAAATGTTGGATGTTGATCAACTTGCAATTCCCAAAGAAACATGAAAAAGATTTGAAATGAGTATATATATGTATTCATCTTGTGGTCTATTTGGGGAAGATAAAAGATATTTAGAAATTTTCCTTAATCAATTCAATGAAAATCGATATGGTTATGTTGGTGGTATTGTTAGAACTACTATACAAAATATGGTAGACTTTTACTTCCCTTTTACACTAGAGATGTACAAGAGCTTCGTTTTAACTTTTTGAATTTGAATAATGTAATAAAAAATACAGTTGTATATTTCAAAGATTTTTTTTATGATTTATCCTTAAATTGTTATCCGGTTATAATCTATGTTGTTAGATTGAAAAAACCATTTTGTGAAACTCTATGATGCTAAAACGAGGATATAGTTTTTTCTCATGTTAGACACGTAATTTTACCTTATCAATATTTTTTAACTCAAAACTTTGATAAATTTTGTAACATCACGAATTCTTGTTTTTGTTATTCAATGAAGATAAATCTATATATGAGGAATTGGTCAATTTGAAGTTAATGTGAAATATGTTAAATCGTATCAATCAAAACACTATTTTAGTTAAGAGTCTTAGAAAACAGTCTAAATCGCACATAAATATGCCTTATACCAAAAAAGAAAAAGACGTGTAAGCTAGAGGATTTTAGACCGATTAGCTTGTGCAATACTGGCTATAAGATCATTGCTAAAGTTATGGCAAATAGACTCAAAACTCTACTACCAAATCTTATCTCACGCAAGGGGTGTTCATACAAGGGAGATCAATCACTAACAACATCATCCTTCACCATGAGGTACTACATGCTTTGAAAACTTATAAAAAAATTACGAGAGAAGGAACAACTATCAAAATTGGCATGATGAAAGCGTATGACTGATCGGAATGACACTATCTTAAGGAGAACATGAGGGTTTGGGGTTTTCAGATCTATGGATAAAAATGGTTATGTCATGCGTAGAAACAGTCTCTTACAATGTGATGATTAATGGTTCTCCATATGAAGATACCATACCCCCGAGGGGCATTAGGCAAGGAGACCCTTTGTCCCTTTATCTCTTTATAATGAGCACTGAATTTTTGGTCCATATGTTACAGAAGACAAAAGGAGGAAAAGATAACATGACTGGTTGTGGCAAAAGGCTCCCCTTCCATAACTCATCTATTATTTGTTGATGATAGTTTATTCTATTGTAATGCAATTGCATGTGAAATCAAGGAATCCCTTAGGATTCTAGAAACTTACAATCCAGTCTCAGGCCAAAAGATAAACCTCTCCAAGTCAAGCATCTTCTATGGAAAACATATTTGAGCTATACAAAAAGAACTCATCAAAACATAAACTAGAATTTATGAAGAAGGTGGTTTTAGCAAGTATCTTGGCTCCCCGAAAACTTAGGGGGATCAAAGATCTCTGTCCTCGCATACTTGAAAATGTCGGTGAACAAAAGGCTCACAGGATGACAAAACAGGTACCTATCAACAGGAGGGAAGGAAGTTCTACTGAAAGCTGTCATTCAAGCATTGTCGGTCTACACCATGGCGTGCTTCAAATTGCCAAAATCCATCTACGAAATGATAACACAACTGATGGAAAAATTTTGGTGGAAAAATAAGAGGGAAAGCAAAGGGATACATTGGAAACGATGGAACCAGTTATGCAAAACCAAATGACAGGGAGGTATTGATTTCAAGGACTTAGAAGGGTTTACATTTCTCTTCTAGGAAAACATCTATGGAGAGTTTTAAAAGAAACTTATTCTCATTTGGCTCGGGTATTAAAAGGAAAATATTTTTAAAAAGGCGTTATACTTACCGCAAACATGGACAAAACCCTTCTTTTATTTGGAGAAGTCTTCTCGCTGCAGTCCCATTGATTCAACATGTCACACAAAAAGTGATAGGAGCAGGAGATAATACCTTAATTTGGGTGGACTAGTGGCTCCCAACAAAGCCACCACGGATCTTGTGTCCAAAGCAACATGTACATAGCCAATATCAAAGAGTGAACCACTGGATCATTCCTATCAGGGCTGGCGCTTATGTGTAACCAAAGAAGGATGCTTCCTTAGGCGCACAATTTTTTTTGAAAATTCAGTGTACAAAAAAGGCATCAATTTTTTTTTAATGTTAAAGGGCATCCAAAATTTTTTTTTCCTTAGGCTTCACCCCGCCACTTCCTATAGTCAGACAATGATATTCAGATACGATAAAACAAAATGTGGCAGAGGAAGATCTGAAGTGGATAGAGACAAAGTATTACATGGTAGTAAGAGTTCAAAAGATACTTATGTTTGGGATCAAGCCAAAGATGGTAATTACTCGGTCAAATCAGGGGTTTGGACATACAAAGATATGAGAAGGACGCACATACTCACCTATGACAAACGAACCCTCAAACCCCTAAACAAGGCAATATGACAAACTAGAGCAAGTCCAAAGATTAAGCATTTTCTCTGGAAAGTTATGGGGACCTGCTTACTAGTAGGATACAAAATGCCTTCCAGAAGGTTCACACAAGACAGAAAGTGTTACGAGTGTAAAGACTAAGACGAAACAATCAACGTCGTCTAGACCCAGCGCCAGCGCTACAACGGGGGCCCCCATTGGGACGGGCAACGCGCCGTGATCGCCCATGGGCCCTTCGACAGAGCTATTCAAAGACATAGCGATCACGGGAACGACTCTGCGAAAAACGCTATCGGCACCCACCAACAAAAAATGCAAACTGCAGGAATAGAGCGTCGGGGAAAACCGTTAAGGCAAGAACCCGACCGGAATCCGCTAAGGAAAACAACTAAATCCGCTAAAAACCTAAAGACCTACGCGTAAAAACAAGATCCAAACTAGGAAGCGATGAAACAGACGAAGGGTAAGAGAAAAATACCTCTAAGTACGGCAAGTAACGAAACAACTGAAACGCACAAAATAAGCAAAATAGCAAAGGCCGAATATATATATATCGGTCCCGAGGCGCTTACGTGGCAACGCGCCATAAAGCCAATTCGAATCTTCGGATAAGCAGGAACACGAACAGTCGCGTACGCAAAATCCTAACCATCCACGTGGCATATAAACTAAACAAATCCAACGAAGCGCAATAGCGCACCGACACACAGAAGCAAAAGCATCCACACCGTCCACGTGTCAAAATCTCACTCAATAGGGGAGAGGCGCGACGGTTAACATCACTACCAAGGCAATCATTTCGGAGAAGAATAGCAACCGTCAAAAGAAAAAACGTGCGCCTCCGTTAAACACCATCATGACGCTCGAATAACGTGGGCTAATAAATGCGAGGAAAGACGTCGCGATAAGTCAACACGAAATTACAAAAGAGCCACACATGCGCGTTATAACGAAACAACCCGTAGCGAGGGTCAAAGCCCAAAAAGAAAACGGGCCCACACCATTAACATCCGAACGAGTTCTGGGCCTGATAAACCCAGATATCAATTGGATAATCAACAAAACAACGCGCGCTACTAGCTCATTAAGCGTCACTATCAACTAGCCCGCGATTTGGTACCCCACGGGCTAAAAGAGAGTTAAAGGAAATAACCGGTCTCTTCAAAAGCTGAATGGACCATATACGGCCTAAAGCACCCCACATCCAAAAGCCGAATGGACTATATAAGGCCTAAGGCGTCACACAATAAGCAGTCCGAAGGGACCATATAGGCTTAAGGAAACAAACAATCAATCAATCAAAACAAAAAAAAGCCCAACGGATCAGTCACGATCTAAGGTATGCTTCAAAAACTAGCAAAGCCAAAACAATAAAGAATCGCCATACGACAAGCTCATGGCAAAGACCCAAAAACGGGCCGACATAAAATAAAATAAAAGGTGCAAATAGCGCCGAAGCAAAAAAGGGGAAACAACCCCAACCAGTCTCAAAAAAACAAAAAAGCGACATACGCTAAACTAAGCAAAATCGAGTCCTAAAGTAAGGGGAAAAAGAGTGGGCTAATCCGACAGGGCCGAAAAACCGGTCGCACCGCCAAGGTAACTTCCGAACTGGTCGACACCCCCAGGAACCTCTTCTGCATCATCCACGACCATCAAATCTTGAGCCATTATATCAATGCCCAGGCATTCTGGTCCCCACGGGAGCGTTTCATAGCGAGAAGCTTGAGCGTCCACCACTAACTCATCAGACCTCAACTTATTCTAAAGCTCAACGACCGTCTTCGACCCACATTTAATAGCCTCTAGAACTGAGAGCTTAGCTTTGATCCGTGCATGTTGGACCTGAAAGTCACGCACACTCTTCAAGGTCTCTAACCGGGCTTAAAGGTCAGTTACTTGCACCACCCGCTGGTCCTATTTCTTCGTTTCATGCGTAGTCTTAGCGGTCAGGTTTCCACTCGATGGGTTGTCTTCCGCCCTCCGCGAGAGTTCAGCCTCGATCGAGCGACGTGATCCTCGGCGGCTGCTAACTTTGTGATCAGGTCGCCGAGCTCCGCCTACAAGGCAGCGATCTTGGCGTTCTTGCCTCTCACAGTCTAAGTCTAAGTCAGAATAGTGACAGTCCCCAAGAGACTATCAACAGACTTGTCTCCGGCGCTCGAGGACTCGGTAACCCCGATCTTCTTGAACCTGGTCTCGTACCCAGCTACCATTTTGTTCACGACAGACACAGCCTAACAAACGACAGCCATACAAATTAAACGCGCCATAACTGAGCGCAAACATTAAGCAAAGACAATGGGACGAACCTGGCCAACGGCAAACGCCACATCAGTATAATCATCCCGGGCAAATAGCTTCGAAACCGGGGGGCATTGAACAGCTCATTGGCTTAAAATGGCGAAGAACAGTCGCCATACTACGTCGATCCTCCGAGATAGGCAAATAGCCTCATGCGCGGAAGTCCATGATTAACGAGTCGACGCCGACCGTTTCTCAGACGGGCCATCACCAAGATCCACCCGAGTCCGCTTGGGGGACGATCCAACAACTTCATCGTCGTGCCCCGCCTCCGCAGCAGGGGCAGAAACAACAGGCTCATCCCCACAAACTAAGGGATCGGAAGCCACGACTAGCGAGGAGCCACCAGCGGCACTCCCAGCAGAAGGGCAGACATAGGTGTTAAAAAAGCTCGCCAGCCTGACGCACTCTGGAAGCGGTAAAAAGCTTGATATGGGACCCTCCCCGTCGCAACTACCTCACTAATTTAACGAGCTGTTGTGGAGGAAGGGAAGGTCTGGATCTAACCGCAAAATCAAAAAGGGAACTGTCATTAAACGAGTCCCAAACAACCGTCAAAACGAGAAATAAACTTGGACAAGTAACCGACCAACGTCAACACGCTCATGATACGAGATCCTCTCGGTAGTGAAATCGCCTAAGGAACTCACGTTCTCACTAAACGCGAAAATTTTCTCTCGCCAGCGATCCTCCTGAGGCGTCGGACCCTCAACTATACGCAGTCCACTACGGGGACCCGCATGAAACTGCGGACCCCCCTAGAACGACTCACTTGAAAATGCTGCTGAAAAACACTCGGCGCTAAGACTAAATTGGCCTCACGAGCCAACGTGAAAACCGCTATGGCAACCCGTACAAACAACGGGCTCATCTGATGAAGTGAGATTCCCAACGACGACACTAACTCTAGTAATGGACGGGGAATCAGAAAAATTAAGTTACATGAATCAAAGTACACAGTAGAGGCGAGGAGACATACAGGCGGAGCCTCACTCAAATTGGTATATAGGTCAATCGACCTAGGTATCTTATGACGAATACGAAACTCATCCAAAGCCATGAAGGATAAATCCCTAGAGTTCTGGGAAGAAGAAGAACTCCTGCCGACAGACGTCCCGGCACCAGCGCTGCCGCAGACGGACCTAGGGGAATCAAACCTTTCCTCGCCGCCGGAGGAGGAAGAACCGATGCTTAACGGGCTATTGCCCAAAGAATTCCGCGATGACAAAGACATCATAAACCCTAACACAAATATACTCCACGAGAGAGAAATGCTAACCGTAAAGCAAACAAAAAAGAAAGTAACTTTCAAAGTACAAAAACTGTCAAGTGATAAGCAATAAAAAGCGAACGATGGGGAAACAAAACAGTTACCTCAGAAACCTTGCACGAAGAGACACAATGATGGTTCAAAGAGGGAAGACAAAAAGACAATATAAAGGTAGTCTTCGAATTCAAAATCCCTAAAAGAATCGCGGATAAGGACGCGAACGGCCCGCAACAAATATTCAAATAAGCAAACAATAACCAAATCCCACGAACAAAGGGGAAACCCAAAAAGGCTAACGCTTCCCGGGCTCCACAACCCAGCCCAAGAAGCTGGGGGCAATTGATGATACCGGATCTATCCCGGAATGCCCCACAATCTAAGAAACAAATAAAGCCCATAATCCTAGAAGTCTGACCCAACATGGAAGCGAACAGTCAACGGCCAAAGCGGCGCAGTCTCCACTCACCCAGTTCGCGACGAAGAACACGGAAGACCAAGTCCAAGAAGTGCGCGAATGTAGGGCGAAGTGGTTGATCGGCTCAATATAAAAGACCAATGTAAAATCCTAAAAAAATGAACCAAAATCTTTTGTATGAAATTATCTTGTGATAGAAAATCAATAGAGATATATTTCTGCATATTCTTGTCTTTAATCTTACTTGTCTTAAATTGCTCAAATCCAAACACTAAGTCAATCACATTTACTTCACCTTTCGTTAGTCGAGTCACCGCATATTCGAAATTCTTTTTCGGATTTCCGGTTATTTGATTTACAAAAATGTAAGTGTTTTTTCAATTTTACAAGTATATATTTAGTTGTATTATAATTTACTTTGCAAAACAAATGTTAGTTAAATAAATTTTTTTTCCAAGAAGGAGTTGCTCAAATTATTATGAATTATAAATGTGTTAGAGGATCTACTCATCGATTTAAGATAAGTTTAATGATTACGACGTGTATTACGATGAAAGAAATTTTGTAGATATTATATATGTGATACATCTAATACTATGTCGATGATTGGCAATGAGACTTTTAAAGTTCTTAGACCATCTCCAAGAATGCATTAAAACACTAAATATAGTCTCTTACACTATACTATATTAGTTTCAATGCACTACACTAAAATACACTATTAGTTTCATTATTTTCTTTCAATAAATCATTGTTGTCACAAATTCTGTGTTTATTATATATATTTATAACTATTCATTTCTCTTTTCCTTTTAAATCCTTCATATTCATTTCTTACTTTATATATTTTAGGTCGCTC
>KE152273.1:13835-24393 GCA_000411095.1 Aethionema arabicum | reverse complement strand
TGATATGTGTTTTACAAATCTCTATGTGCATGTCACTATTTATATGATCAATGGTTAATGAATGTTACTATTTTGTTTTAGGTAACTAATCTTTGCCGATTATATTTGGATTTTAGGGAATCATCAAATTAAATAAGCAAATTAATACACAAAAGGAGACTTCCTTATTTCATAATATTCCCCTCCTAGCTAATTTAATATTAGCATGCATCTTCTCTTTAAATGTTAACGTATATTATGTAGATACAGTTTTATTCGTCTTTCATATATGGAAAATAAATATATGCATCTTCTTTGCCTCTTAATTAGATTATTTCCCGCCTTTAGCAAAATATACATTGTAAATATACAGTAAATTGTTTTCGTGAAAACACAAGACTGGAACTTGTTACCGTTGTTACAGCTTAGCTGTATCCAACACACTGGCTGTATAGGATTAGCATGACCTGAACAAATTATATCGATTTTTAGCAGTCATTTCCATAGAATAAAACAGATTTCTTGCAAAATCTCCTAGAAAAATAGTATATATCTCGAAGCAATGTTCTAAAACTCGCACCTTGGTAACGTCTAAATTCCGATTAATCCTGCATCCATTTTGACAACACCAAAACACCGATTGGTTTCGTTGAACTAATCAGTCAGCCCAATATCTAGACCTCTTAAAATACTTTTTTTTTCTATCTATTTAATTACTTTTTTAGACAACGGAAAATAATTATTGTTTTTAAACAACGTAAACAATTTGAGTTTTTTTGGACTTAACTAAATTTTTTATTGTGTTCAACTTATAACGATTATACATTTAATTTTACATGTTAATATTTAGTTAAAACGATTATGTATCATTAGAATATTGAACAGTATTCATAAAAAATAAAACAGATACAACATTTTCTGAAGCTGCTGCAAAATACTTTGCGAGACGAGGTTGGAATCTCATCTGAGTGCTACCACCATAACGCAATCAAAAACAAAAACGTACCAAAAAATCTGTTGTAATTCAACCAAGTTTATATATTGTGAGAGCTTTAAACAAAAAAAGAAAAGAATTTTAACCTTGTAGACTATTGAGCAACTCCCATGGTTAATACTTCAGATGTTATTTCACCATCTCCATCACAGGAACATATGAGATCATCTTTGGTTGGATGAAAGTCAAGTGACATAACTGTACAAGAATGCCCCATGAAAGTATGCAGCGAATAGCCTTTCTGCAAGTAGATTATATTCAAGAAAAGTAAGAGATCAAAACATTGCAAAATGGTATCTAAAAGATGAGCTTTCGTATACATTATCAGTATCCCAAACCCTATGTTAGAGGAAGAGAAAAAAGATTGGAGGGAGATTTGAATAATTCTGTATATTTCTCAATTGAATCTGTACACGAGGAAATACATATATATACTCTAACAGATTCTAACAACCCGGTTTGGAATAAACCAATTAATTAAACCAACAATAAACCACATAATCTAATATTCCCCCTCAAGATGCGGCAAACACATTGAGAAGACCCATCTTGCCAATTAGAGTCGTGAAACGATGAGGAAATAGAGCCTTAGTAAAAGCATCAGCTAACTAGTGATCAGTGAGAACATGGAGAAGCTTGATAAGACCAGATTGCAAGCGTTCTCGGACAATGTGGCAATCAATGTCGATGTGCTTAGTGCGTTCATGAAAGACTGGATTCGAGGAGATATAGATTGCAGCCATGGAGTCACAATACAGGTTAACAGGAGCAGAGAGAGGAACCTGCAACTCACGAAGTAGAGTGGATAACCAAACAATCTCACAGACGGCGGAAGCAAGAGATCGATACTCTGCTTCAGCAGAGGACTTTGAAACAGTGGGTTGCTTCTTGGACTTCCAAGAGACAAGTGAGGAACCAAAGAAACATACAAAAACCTGAGGTGGAACGACGAGTGTCGGAGCCGGAAGCCCAATCCGCATCAGCAAAACCAGTTAATCGGAAGTCAGAAACAGAGGAATAAAACAGCCCTTGTCCCACAGTGCCTTTAAGATATTGAAGGACACATCTAGCTGCTTGAAAGTGAGACTCCCGACGCTTGGAAGTGAACTGACATAAACGATTAACAGCAAATGTTAAATCAGGTCTGGTGATGGTAAGGTACATCAATTTACCAACCAAACGACGATAGAGTTCTGGATCAAGGAACTAAAGCATCAACAGAATCCAATGAAAGTTTAATATTGGGATCCATGGGAGAAGAAAGAGGCTTACAACCAAACATCCCACTGTCATCAAGTAATTCAAGAGCATATTTGCGTTGGCACAAGAGAATACCAGTAGAAGAATGAGCAACCTCAAGACCAAGAAAATACCGGAGAGCTCCCAAATCTCGAAGCTTAAAAGCAGCAAGAAGACTGAGCTTAAGGTCAGTAATTGTAGTGTCATTGTTGCTGGCAATTATAATGTCATCAACATATACCTGAACAAAAAGAGAAACTGCAGAAGAAACCTTGAGGAATAAAGTCTGATCAGCCTGAGATTGAAGAAAACCAAAATCTAGAAGAGTATCACGAAATTTAGAGAACCACTGTCTAGTAGCCTGCTTAAGACCATACAAGGATTTCTTGAGACGGCAGGTAGCTTGAGGAGGAAGTTCCCCCTATCGTGAGACATATCCCGGTGGTAAATCCATACAAGTACTGACCTTAAGCAACATGATGTTCTTCCTTGACATCCAAGTCCTTCTTATGACTACACGTACAAGTACTCAGAGAAGGATCAACATTAACAAGCTGATCCCAGAGAGTTCTAAGAGTAGTGTAATATGCAGACAGATTCATAGATCCCTGCTTAATTTCCAAAATCTGTTGAGTTAACTGAAAAGTCCTTGGAAGATTAGTCACATGAAATCTAGAATGAAGATCTTTCCAGATATCTGATGCACTACTCTTATATAGAACACTAGTATGGATCTGTGGAGAAACGGTGTTCAATAACCATGTCTACACCATATTGTTACAACTGTGACCAGATATCAAAGTGTGGATGGGATTCACCAGGACGAGGAATAAATCCGTTCACAAAACCTATCTTATCCTTAGCACCTAAGCTCATCGTCATAGCAACATACCAGGAACTGTAGTTAGATCCATCCAGTACAATCGATACGAGTGAAATACCTGGATGATCTCCGCTGTGTAAGAAAAATGGAGATCGCACATTATCCAGAGAAATCGCCTGAGGAAATGCCGGAGAATGATCCGGATTAGAAACTTCCTCAACAGTGACTGAGTTCTTCCGAAGATCTAAGATCTCTGAACTTCCCTAAACAGCCGAAGAATTGAATTGAGATGTCCGTCTCTGATTTCACCTCACCATCGCGAGATGTAGAGACAGAAGAAATCAAAAATTGAGCTATCAATCGATTGAGAAAACGCAGATCTGCGAGGATCGAGAAGAATTTCAATTCTTCTGCTCTGATACTATGTTAGTGGAAGAGAGAAAAGATTGGAAGGAGATTTGAATAATTCTGTATATTTCTCAGTTGAATCTGTACAAGAGGAAATACATATATATACTCTAACAGATTCTAACAACCCGGTGTGGAATAAACCAATTAATTAAACCAACACTAAACCACATAATCTAATACCCTAACAGTTTTATCGACTGAAGCAGTTAATAGACGAGGCAGTTAAACTAATTTCATGGTGAGGCTCTGATTGCTTACCAACTGGATCTCATGAGACTTTTCCTTCAGCTTGAAAAGCCTGAGCTGTAGCCTTCAAATCTCTTTTAACCAGATAATCATGGATATACACATCCAACCTATTGCATCAAACTTTTTTTATAACACCACACTAAACAACATGATACATAACACACCAAGATTGGCATACAAAGTTTCTAAGAATATCTTAACAGAGACTTCCATCAAGCTTAACAATTTCTTGCAAACTATGATCTAAACCAATAACCTTAACTAGGGTCGGGCATAAAAACCAGAACCGAACCGAAATAAGAGGTTTGGTTTGGTTCTGGTTCCAGCGAAAAGTAACTGTTGGATCTTAAACTCGGGATCCATGAATATTAGGTAGTAAACGGAGCTCAACCGATATCCATTAGATACCCGAAATTACCCATACTTTATGTTTTCATGTATTTTGTTTTTGGTTTTTCGGGTATTTTTTCGGTTTTTCGGGTTTTTGGGTAATTTTTCTGTTTTTCGAGTATTTTTCTGATCTTCTAATCAAGTATCCAAACCCAAACCGAATCCCAACCGGAACCGGAACCGAACCGTAATCTCAAAGAACCGAACGGATCCTATAATCATATCCTTTTGTACTTTTTATTTTCTCGTTTTTATTCCTCCTTTCTTGCTCTCACACCGGGGACGATGTGAATTAAGTTTGGGGGAGTAGCGTACTAATGACGTTTGATGTTTTCTCTTGGTGTATAAAAAAAATCGGTTTGAATCCAAATACAGAATTTAGATGCACTATACTTAAACAAAAACCAATGATGAAAAGACAACTCTTGCTGGTATTGAACTCTCTCCTAATCTCTTCTTATGAAGTATACTATTTCATAAGTTGGAATTGCATGAGTTGATTCAGTGCCTAAGATCGATATACTTACGTATTTTTGGGCTCACTATTCGTGTAACCCGTCCATTTGAATTCACACTACCTCTAGGAGTTTGGAAGTACATTGATAAGCTATCTCACCTTGATTGCATGCATGGATTTTTTTCTCAAAACCTTTGAATTTTCACTCTTTTCTTTGAATTATCCACCCATTTGAACCCGAGCCAAAACATTTTTTAGCTCTTTTTCAACAAATTTCTTTGAGTGAGGCTAATTTTTGAAAATATTTTATATGCAAAACCTAGCAAGCATTAGAGCGACAAGTTTCATTCTTTCATGACACTAGGTTCATCGGCTAATCTAGGATGGTTTGAGAACTTATGGACGAAAATCGCTATTGAAAAGTGGGTGAAATAGGAATGGTTCAAGTTTGGGGGTATCAAGGTTTAAGAGTTAAGCTTAAAAGTTATTGTCTATGTTTAAAAAGGTTTACCAAAAATCACTCTAGAACTCTCATTATTAGTGTAAATAAACCAAGTGACTATGTGGTCCTTGAGTAGTTATTAAATGTTGTTTCTAGTTAAAAGGAAGTCAAAGAAAAAGAAAACCAAAAAAGAATGTTACTTATGAATAAGACTTCATCAAACAGAAAATAGCCTAGTAAGCTAAGAAAAAGAAAGGTGTTTGAGTGAAGTTATTCATGAATAAAGTAGTGAAGTTATAGAGTGATTTTGAGGATTACTAAAGGCAAAGATCTTCAGTGAAGGTTTGAGTAGAGCTAAAAAACGATCAATGGCATTTGAGGTGTTGGTAGGATATTAGAGGATGATGGATGAGTTAACAAGTGGGATGGGTAGAAAGGAAGAAGAAACTTGTATGAGTTAATTGCTCTTTTCTTCCTTGTTTTTGCAAAATGACTACATTCCGCATTTTATTGAGAGTTAACCACTGATTTTAAATTCATAAACTGTCTCTTTCTCGCATTTTTAACCCTTTTTGTGCCTAGCCAAATGCATGAGAATTAAGGTTTGATATCTGTCAATTTACTTGTTAGGGTTCGAAGGGGTGGTTGATAAGATCCGGATAACCAAGCGATTAAAGTCCGGGACGAATCCTTGGGCTACTTGAGGAGATGAGTGTTAATTCTAATTGTGAACGGTGTACTTGTTTGAGTTGGTTGGAAGAGATTTTGAATTGCAAAGTCTTTAGCTCTAAGCCCTTTGTCAAGTTTTCACTTCTCCTATGTTTGATTATTTGCTTGCAGACAAGAAAAGTCTAGGTTTGGGGGAATCGATATATTGCGTTTTCAACATGCTTTTGGGTTTGTTTAACGTCATTTTCCCTTTTTCTTTAGTATGTTTTAGGTAAATAATAGGTGCAAAAGGTGATCAATGAGAATAAGAAAGGAATAGAGAAAATCTCACGCAAAAGGGGCGAAATTTTGAGTAAAAGCGTTCAAAAGCAAGGAACCAACATCAAATATTGATCTGTATTTGCAAATACCGATCTATATTTGTAATACCTATTTGTATTTATAAATACCGATCTGTATTTGCTCCACATTTCGGCAGATTTACTTAAATGAAACTGTGCGTTTTGTCATTTTCGTGTTTCTTTGCCTCTTTTCCATTAATGATGATTTGAAAGCTCAACTTTGGGATTTTCAACTTGTAGTGAAGTGCTTCTTACTTTAATCTCATTTAATTTCAGTTTTTACTTAATTTCCATGTTCAATTCTTTATCTTATTGTTTAATTTCACTTTTTATTTCTTTAAACATGTTTGCGTAGATCTAATGTTGTGTTAGGGTTAAAATTGGAAGAAATGAGTTAGAAAGCCTCAAATAAGTAAAACTCAAGTGTAATCTATCCCTAATGTTGCAATTAATGTCATATCTAGCTTGATCTACTTGATTTGGATCCCAAATAACTTATAGTGCCAAAAGGTCATAAGTTATTGGACATACATTTGGGAAACAAATGTTCTAGACCAATGAGAGTTGATGTTTAGACATTTGTGGACAAATCAAACTTGTTCCTAAAGCATTCTTGCAAAATCAAAACCCAAATGAGGTTTTAGGTGTTTGACTTGAAGAATGGCGATTAGTGCGATGAGAGTGGATTAATCTATGATTATGTTTGAATCTAGATGTTGATCCTTAAATTGAACTTGAATAGGAGGATTTCTAGCAAAAACTCCCAATTGATTCCATAACCTAGCATCTTAAACCAATTAGTTCATCTAATTTAGTTTTTAGCATTCTATTTAGTGTTAATTTCCTTAAACAAACCCCAAAACAACTTCAACTTGGTTTCGCTTAAAATTATGACTTTAGATCATTAGTGCACAAAGGGAATTTGTGGTTCGATCCTTAGATATACTATTTAGCGATACTTAAGTCTTATGATTTAATTAAAACAGGCAAAAAGCTTATATTTAGTGTTAATTTTCCTAAGTATAGAAACATGGAATACTGGGTGCATTAGCATCTCTTGAGGTAGCTCAAGACGATAAGCTTCTCCTACTCTGCCTATGACTTGGTACGGTCTGATATACTGTGTTTCTAGTTTTCCGATCTTTCCAAATCGACCTTTTCCTTTCTGAATTGCAACCCTTAGGTATACCATATCATCCACTTGGAAGATTACTTCCCGTCTTCCACGATTTGCATTTTTTTTTTCTACCGTTCTTAGGCCTTTAACATATTATCCTGTACAATCTTAGTTTTCTCTATTGTTTCATGGACGATTTCAGGTCCTAACACTTGTCTTTCCCCTACTTATGCCCAACATACAGGGGTTTTGCATGGGAGACCATGTCAAGCTTCAGAAGGGGACATACCAATGCTAGAGTGATAACTGTTGTTGTATGAAAATTCCACCAAGAGTAAAAATTTATCCCATGAACCTCTCCAGTCTAAGATGCACATTCGTAACATGTCCTCGATGGTAAGAATGAAAAGCCAATGATTCTTCCCATGTTTCTATAAATGTTAGCACAGGCTCAGGATCCCTAGTTTCCCAAGTATTGATGTCAGATTGTATAGTAGGCAACATTACCTCTAAGACTAAGGTGTAGAGATTTCCCAGATATTTTGATTCTCCTCATCAGCTTCCAGCAACGTTTTCTAGAAAGATATATCATATAGCTTCAATACCATGTGTTGCATCCCTCCGCGGACCCCAATCTTGAAACATCTTGGTAAAGAGAGGTAAGGCAAAGTTATAATCATGAGGATAACTTGTATGTAAGTTCCTGAAAGGATGAGCAAGTGAACCGAAAATTAAATTATCAAAGGCATTCTCCAAATCATTTCGATTGATTCCATCTGCTATATATTTCATGCGCTGTTTGAGGTAAATTAAACTTTAAAGTTTTACACTATCGAAAAAAATATTCTCAAGTTTCTCAATTTTTTTTTAAAAAATTAAGTTTCAAAATTGTAAATTGAGGTTTAAAGATAGTTTGTGGTTAAATTTTGGGTTAGCTTAATTTAAAGTTAATTAATGGTTAATTGAGTGTTTAATATGTGATTTAAAGTATAATTTCACGTTTAATCGAGTTTAATTATGAGATTATGATTGGTTTATTTAGTTTACAATTCGATTATGGTATACTTCTGGGTTTAATATCTTTAGTTATGAGTTTAGTAGAGTTCAATTATGAGTTTACGGTTGGTTTTTTTGGTTGAAAATTGGTTTATGATTAATTGTTTTATGATTCAAGAGAACTTAGTTAATCATAAACCCACCATAAGTCAAACCAAAACATTTGATTAACCCTTTTTAATTTTTATACCATAATTAAACTATAAAGTGATTGTAACCCAAATAAACCAACCATAAACTCATAATTATACTCTAAATCACCTATTAAATGTTTAATTAACCATCAATTTAACTTTAAACTGAGTTAAGCCAAAAATTAAGCACAACCCATCTTTAAACCGGGATGTATTTTACAATTTTCAAACTAGGGTTTTTTTTAATGAAATTAGAAAACTTTAGGGGTTATGTATTACAAAATTGTAAAACTTTAGGTTTAATTACCTTGATTATTTTTGTTAATTGTCACTCGTGACAACGGGGTTTAGAATACGGAATTATAAAACTTGAAAGTTTAATTTATAAACCGGAAAGTTTAATTTATAAACCGGAAAGTTTAATTTTTGAAGACGGGGTTTAGAATACAAAACTTTGAAAAAGAAATTTTATGCATTTCTATTTCTAACATTTTCTAACTATATGTGAGAACATAAAATTATAATCAATATATCCAATATATTAATTTTTTCTATGGTCACACAAAATATTATATTACTGAAATTAATTTACTTAGATTATAGTATTTTTAAACATAAACCAATTTATCACTAAGTTAAACATGAAAATTAATTATATGAACTAGAAATTTATTCGCATTATGCGTTAAAACAAGTATTTTTTCTAAGTTTGATATCAAAACTATTCAACTAATATTGTGTATTTTATGAATTTATTTTACGTTAGTTGATTATATATATTTTATATAAATATATGGTGATATAGTTTAGTATGTAGTTAAAGATATGTGATTATAAAATACGCAAATACTTACAAAAAACTGTGAAAAAATATTGTGAGAAATATTTATAAAACATCATTTAGTATCACATACTTTTTTAACATATACATGAATAGTTTATAATATAATTTTGTTTTATTAATTAGTTTACAATATAATTAAGAATGAGATGTTTGTTGTTTAGTTACCAAAAACTATGTTTGTTGTTTAAAGTTTGAATGTAAATTATTTATTTTATAAAAGTTCAATTATTTATTTAATTATAAAAAATTTAAATGTTGGAATTCAATTAAGGAAAATTAAGTTTCTTTTTATATAGAATTGATTTTTACAATATAATATTAAAATATAAAAAAAATATTTTAGTAAATATTAAATGAATTAATGAGTAATTATTTTATATTGGACTTTAATTAAATATAAATTCCGAATATCATATTTAAATATATATAAAATATTTATATTTTCGTTTGAAAATATAACAATAATTTAAATAAAAATAAAATAAACTAAAAAAAGTATTGTAATGTGAAAATCGTTAGTTAAATATATTTAGATAGAAGTGGAAAAATAAAAGAATTATAAAATCAATTAACGTATTAATTTTTGAGGAATTGTCAAAAATGACATCTCAAAGTGTTATATTTTCATTTTTAGCATCCTTCCTTCCCTTCCAAATGAATGAACCATAATACTCTTGTTTACATACAGTTTACATACGGTTTACATATAGTTTACATACGGTTTACATACGGTTTACATAGAGTTTACATACGGTTTACATACAGTTTACATACGGTTTACATACGGTTTACATACAGTTTACATACGGTTACATACAATTTACATACGGTTTACATACAGTTTACATACGGTTTACATACAGTTTACATACGGTTAATAATTTTAATAATTAAATGACATAAAAGGGTATTGTTGTCCATCTAGGAATCCAAAATGCCAATTTTGTAAAAAATGTCATTTCAATGTCATTTTTGCTAAAAAGCTCATTAAAATGTCATTTTTGCAAATCTCCCATAATTTTTTTAAACAAATGTTTAAATAAAAGAAGATTTAGAAAATTAACGAATTTTAAATATTAAAAATAAAATATTCGCAATTGAAAAACTGCTTTAAATAAAATATAATTATGAGAAAAAAACATATTTAAATAATAAATTATATTTAAATGGGTAGATTTTAGTTCTAACCAAACATCTTTTAATTTGTTTTTGATGACATAAATTGTAAACTATGTTTTTTAATTATCTCTAAATAAATATTTGCCGAATAATATATAGACATGTAGTCATCCATGCATTAGCACGGTTATCTTATTATCTAAAATTTATTATAAAAAAATTAACTTGGAACAAAGTTATTGAACAATTGTAATTTGATGTTAGCAAATTGAAAATTAACTTAAACTAGGTTGT
>KE152272.1:117506-130595 GCA_000411095.1 Aethionema arabicum | reverse complement strand
TTTTTCTCATCTTCTTCTTCTTCCCGTTGTCTTCTTGTCTTCTTCTTCTTCTTCTGTTCGACTTGTTTATTCTTTTTCAACAGAACTTGCTTTTATATCAGGTTATTTTTAAACTTTTGACTCAATTACAATGTTTCGATGACTATTAGAAAACTAGTAGCTTTTTTAATTTTGTACAGAGCTTTTTTTTTCCTGTTTTCGTGAGATTGAATGAGAGAATATATATATATTATAATTTTAGAGATATGAGAGATATAGATTGGAATGAAAGTTAATAAAAAAAAGGAAAAAAAGAAAGATTGAGAGAAAGGATTGGACCGATTGGTGATGAGTCTTTGACTCTCTGTTTATTCCATTCAACTTGACAAAATCAAGTCATCTTTTTTATATTGTTTATTATAATTATAATTTTTTAATGTATATAGAAATACATATACGATCCTTAATATAGCTAATTGTTATTATATATATAAATTATATAATTATATATGTATATACATCTTTACATTTGTATACACGTTTGCTTACGTTTTATATTCTTTGTGTAAATGGTTTTTGCAGATGGCTTCCAACAACAACAACGATTTTATTGATGATGAACCTAACGAAACAGAGCCGGATGGTGTTGGGAACAAAAGAAAAAAAACAGCAATAAGCTCTACTTCACTCCCGCCAAAAAAATCGAATCCGAGATCTGAAGTTTGGAATCATTTTAATAGGAGAGAAGATGACAATAACAAATGCAATTGTCGTTATTGTGGAAGACTCTTATCATGTAACACAACAACATCGGGAACGAGTTCTTTAAGAAATCATCTAAAAATTTGTAAGCATTACAAAGCTTTTGAGGAAAGTAAGTCTCAACAAATCTTGAGTCATGATGGGATTGGTAGTGGTAATCTTAAGTTGATGACGGTCACTCAAGATGTTTTCAGGAAATCAGTTAATGAGATGGTTGTTTTGGGTCAATTGCCTCTTTCGTTTGTTGATGGCTTAGCATTTAAACATTTTTGCAGTAAAGTTCTTCCATCGTATACGACTCACTCATGGAGGACAGCTACTAGAGATATTATTGAGATGTACGCTTAGGAGAAAGCTGTTTTAAAAAACTTGTTTACCGTTACTAAGCAGAGAGTTTCTTTAACCACCGATATATGGACTGCTCCTACAACCAATGCTAGTTACATGGTAATTACAGCTCATTTTATTGATGCAAGTTGGCATTTGAGGAAAAAAATTATCGGTTTTAAGCATATCACGGATCATAAAGGAACTACTATTGCAAATATTCTTCTTGAGTGTCTCGATGATTGGGGAATAAGGAAAATATTTACAATTACTGTTGATAATGCTACTACTAATTCTTCTGCTCTTGTGACATTGAAGAACATATTGAAGTCGCGAGGAAATGAAACTCTAGTTCAAGATGGAGAGTTTATGCATATGCGTTGTTGTGCTCACATATTGAATTTGATTGTGAAAGAAGGTTTGCAGGAGGTGGATAATAGTGTGATTGCTATTCGTAATGCGGTGATGTATGTGAGATCATCTTATGCATAATTGAAATCATTTGAGCTTCGTGTTGACATGGGAAAAATGACTAGAGGCAGTTTATCTTTGGATTGCACTACTAGGTGGAATTCGACGTATCTTATGTTAACTAGAGCTTTGAAATTCAGGTTAGCATTTGATAAGATGTTGGCTGAAGACATGCTTTACAATGACTATTTTAAAGAAGAAGATGGGAAGAAGATGGTTGGACCGCCAACATCAGATGATTGGGATAAGGTGCAATTATTGGTAATGTTTCTTAACATCTTTTACCAATCTACTTTGGTTGTTTCAGGATCTAATCATGTGACGTCATCTATTTGTTATAATGAGATTTGCACTATTGAAGCCAATTTGATATCACTGAGCAAAAATCCTAATACAACGTTAAGAACGAAAGCTAATGCTATGAAACTTAAGTTTGAGAAGTATTGGGATGGATTAGAAAGAATTAATAGATTGCTGATTGTGGCCAGTGTGTTTGATCCTAGGAACAAAATGCAATTTGCATCACTTTGTTTTGAAAGACTATATGGTAAAGATATTGCAATATGTATTGCACTTAAGGAATCTATTGGAGATGTGATGCGTAGATTATTTGAAGAATATAGTGCTAGTTATGCAATAGTGAACAATGTTGGATCATCTTCTCAGATTGAAACATCTTCTCAGGTTTATCAAGTAGAATCAGGTGGGGCGGATAACTTATATAATAATGTTAATTATGAAAGGTTGGATTTAGTGTATGATCCGATGGTTAGTGATAAAGGAAATGAAGATACAAGTAATGAGTTAGATATCTATTTGATGGAAAAAGTAGAAACGAGGAAGAAAAATCATTTGGGAATGGATTTTGATTTACTATCTTGGTGGAGGTCAAACACCTCAAAATTTCCTGTTTTATCTGAAATAGCTAAGGATGTTCTCGCAATTCAAGTGTCTACTGTTGCTTCAGAATCTGCTTTTAGTACGAGTGGCCGCCTCTTAAATTTACATAGGAGTTCTTTAACTCATCATATGATTGAGGTATTGATGTGCACTGAGCAATGGTTACGATCTGACACTTTATCTGATGAAGTTTTAAATATCCAACAAATGATGGAAGAAACTGAGTTTTTTGATTCACTCGCACCAGGTAATTTATAATATAATTTCCTTTAACAATCTTATTTTTCTAATATAACTAATTTTGTTTTATCGTTTTTTGTTTAGATACCCAAAAGGAATGTGATGGTCCATAACATCCATTAATATATACTGTTTAAGTTCATTGAGGTATGATATATGTTATATTATTATGCAACTGTGTATGTGTATATATTACGTATCATATATCTATATTTATTATAAGTTATAATTAATTCTTGTTATACTTATAATGCAATACAGGTTTTTAAAGTGAATGCTTAAGAAGATTAAGAAGATTAGGATATCAATTACAAGTTCCTTCTATTGAAAACTTCTTTTGTTATTGCTTTTTTTTTTATTGATTATGGGTTTATTATTAAACAATTTGTTTTTGAAGATTTTTTTTGTTTGAGTATATATGATTCTATGACTTTAGTATAAAACATTTTTGCTTGAATTTAACTATTTGAACTATATTATTTTATTAATTGCATTCTTACGTTTAAGCTAACTTACAGAATTAATATATTTTATTTGTATTTAACTAGATGTATTTAACTGGAGGAAAAATTAATGAACTTAATAGCCCAATACAAAAACCGAATAACAAAAAACATCAAATAAACCGAACCGAATAAACCAAAACACCCAAAAACATCTAATAAACCGAACCGAACAAGCCGAATAAACCGAAACCGAACCCTAAACCGGAAAACCGAAAAAAAAAAACGGTTTCATCACTTACTAACCGAACCGAACCGAACTGCCATTAAACCGAACCGAACCGAATTTTTTTTAAAACCGAATCGGTTACTATTTTTAGCAAACCGAAAAAACCGAACCCGAAAAAAACCGAACCGAATTAACCGAATGCCCAGGACTCGCTTCAACTAACACCAAAGCCTCTCCTTTTTCCAGAGTCTTTCACTCTTCCCTGTCCTTTTCGGTTTTCCCCTCAAATCTCGGTTGACTACGATTTGATTCCAGTTTAAGTTTGAATTAAACCAAGAGTTGCAACCAAACTTGCGAAAGATACCAAAAATTTTCAACATATAATGTTATTGTAACCCCTCATATTCCTCATTTCATCGTTGAGGACATAACGAGGGACAAACATCTTTTGTAATCATCTAATCTTAATCTATAGAAATCTAAGTTAAAAAAAAGTGCAAAATTCGCTCTATCAATAACAATATGCATATTAACAAAAAAATAATATGGCAAAAAAAAAAACAAAAAGATAATAAGAAAAAAATCCACACGTAACACATATATCTATCTAATTTTGAAATAAATACTAAAAAGAAACAAACAAAGAGATTTTCGAGACTTACCTGTGAAAATAATAAAAATTATCCTGAATTAAAAAAAAAAAAGTTGATAAATCACGTGAGCGAGAGAGGCGCGTGAGGTGTGTGAAGAGGAGCGGTACAAGACTTAAATAAATCGTATCTGGTTTTGTTGTATTCTATCAGGACTAAATCTAACATCTAATATCTATCACTAGGAGCCTAACACTTAACTGAAAAACGCCGAAGGAATCTTAAATGAAGCAAACATTTCATCTTTTCTCTCTCTTCTTCACTCGCTGGCTCTCTGTCCCAACACTTCCTTTCTCTGCCAATTTCTCTGCTCCTTATACTAACCCATGTCTCCTCTTTCTCTCTCCTCACTTACCCATTACTCTCCATCAAATCTATTTCCTACCAACTCCTTCTCCTCTTTCTTCTTCTTCAGGTTCCACCTGCTACTGTTGCTTCTTCTTCTTCCTTCAAGGGTTTTTACAGTCTTGGAGTCTCCCGCATTGCACGCCGCTCTCTATTCAAAACCCTTCTCGGTATTCACAAATCTTGACGTTTAAGAGTTTCGTTTTTTGTCGTTTACTTAACCCCATTGCCTTTAATTGCATTTTAAAGTTTTGTTTTTTTCCCCCATTTCCTCTCTCTTGGTCTCTGTTTTTGTGTTTTTTGAGCTCTGTGATTGTTCCTGTAACCACATTTTCATCGTTTAGCTACCTTCTCCTTCATTTACTGCCCTAAAAATGGTTCTTTTAATGCTTAAATGCTACAATGTACCTAACCCTTTCCTTGTTCTTTGATTTGCAGAGAGAAGTTTGAGCTAAAGATGATATCTTTCGAATCTTAAAGTCTCAATCTTTAAGAAAATGGGGGAGACTAGAAGACATTCTTTAGATGTTCCAATCACAAGAACACTTGTAGCTCTTAGAAGAGTTAGATCTTTAAGAGATCCATGTACTAATTCAATGAGCAAGTTTGCTTCTTTACTCGACACTGTTAAATGGGAAACTGGTTCTACTAATGGAATCTCTTTACAGTTTATGAATCCTGTGGAAGATACTGAAGCTTGTAAGCTTGATGCTTCCATGGGTTTGATTCCTTATGAATCATACTCGATAATGGAGGAATTAGAACATGGTTGTGGTCTACACAAAGTGTTAAATGCTGCCATTGTTGAGAATAATAGCAAGTTTGGAGATACCTGCACTAGGAGTAGTAGATCAGCTAGTGAAAGTAGGGAATTAGCTTGTAATCTGCCATTAAATAGTGAAGTTGAAGATGTGGATTCGTCGAATCTCAGACAGAGATATAGAAGTCGGTATTCGACAAAGTTAACTGAATCTATTGGTGACTACACAAGCCGAGTTAGTAGTCCAATGACTTCAAGAACTCATGGTTATGATGAAGATGATGAAATCGACAATGTTGATCAGTTTAATCGAGGTTGTGGAATAACGTATTGCTGGTCAAGAACACCGAGGTTTCGAGGATCAAATCAGTCTTCTGATGTAGAAGAGTCTCCTTTACTCTCTCGAAACACGAATGAATCTACATTGCAACAGCATGGCACAGGCGGTTTAAGCGAGAGTTACGAAATGTTAAGGAGTTTAAGTCAGAAATTTAGACCGAAATCTTTCGATGAAGTAATTGGACAAGAAGTAGTTGTGAAATGTCTGTTAAGTACTATCTTTCGAGGTAGGATTACATCGGTTTACCTCTTCCATGGACCTCGAGGAACCGGTAAAACATCGACATCTAAGATATTTGCTGCTGCTTTAAACTGTTTATCACAAGCTGTGCACACTAGACCATGTGGTTTATGTAGTGAATGTAAGTCAGGAAGAGGTAAAGATATGATGGAATTGGATTCGGTTAAGCTAAACCGGTCTGGTTATCTAAGATCTTTGATCAAAAGTGCTTCACTTCCTCCGGTTTCATCAAGATTTAAGGTTTTTGTTATTGATGAATGTCAATTGTTATCTGAAGAAACTTGGGGTAGTTTTTTGAACAATTTGGATAATGTTTCTCAGCATTCAGTGTTTATATTGGTGACATCAGAACTTGAGAAGCTGCCGCTAAATGTGCTTTCGAGGTCTCAGAAGTATCATTTTGCAAAAGTGTGTGATTTGGAGATAGCTAATAAGTTGGGGAAGATTTGTATGGAAGAAAGTATTGAGTTTGATCAGGAAGCATTAGATTTTATTGGTTCTAAAGCTGATGGTTCACTTAGAGATGCAGAGATAATGCTTGATCAGTTAAGTTTGGTTGGTAAAAGAATAACGACATCTTTAGCTTACAAGCTTGTAAGTTAACACAGCTCACTCTCTTTATATTTTTGTTTTAAGGGATTATGGTAAAATGTTCTCTCAACTTTTCTGTTTTTTGCGAAAGAACCTTTTATATTTCAATTTAGCTTTTTAAACCTCAATTTTTTAGAATTTGAGACCCCTCATTTTTTCTGTTTTTTGCGAAAAGAAGCTTCGATTTTCAATTTTACTTTTTGAACCCCACTATTTCAAAATCCAGTTTTTTGTCCCATCGTCTTTTTCGTTTTTGCAAAAACACACATTTTTATGTATATACTCAACATATATTAAAATTGTGTGAGTATATAAATAATAGTGAGGCTTTTATTTTTTTTCTTGTGAGCTTAAAACTCTAAATCATATTGAAAAGTTGGGGTTTTTTTCGCAAAAACAGGAAAGATGAGAGCGCAAAAACCCGAATTTTGAAAATTTGGGGTTTAGAAAACAAAATTGATAGGTAAAAATTTTTTCCGCAAAAAAACCAGATTTTGAAATTTTGGGGTTTAGAAGACCAAATTGAAAGTTTAGAGTTTTTTAGCAAGAATGGAAAAGGCGAGGGGACAATTAAACCGGATTTTAAAAGATTGAGGTTTAAACAAAACTAAATCGAAAAATTGAATCTTTTTTCACAAAACTGGAAAAAATGAGGGGGTGTTTCACTATGATCCCTTTGTCTAACTCATGTTTAATTAGTGTCTGTAAGCTGAGGAATGAAACTTTCTTGTATTGTCTATTACTACTACAGATTGGAGTTGTTTCAGACGATGAACTGCTTGATCTTCTTGATCTTGCTCTGTCTTCGGATACGTCGAATACAGTAATAAGAGCCAGAGAGTTAATGAGATCTAAAATAGATCCAATGCAGCTTATTTCCCAGCTAGCTAATGTTATTATGGACATTATTGCTGGAAAAACTCAAGAAAGTAGTTCAGCTACTAGACTTCGGTTTCTTTCAAGACATACATGTAATCAATCACCTTATGATTCCTTCAAAACTTACCTATTGTGTTCCTTCTGAATCTAAGATTAATTCTTTGTAATCTGTGTTATGTAGCTCAAGAAGAGATGCAGAAACTGAGTAATGCACTGAAGATACTATCTGACGCGGAGAAACATCTAAGAGCGTCGAAAAACCAGACAACCTGGCTCACTGTGGCACTTCTGCAACTTAGTAACGCTGATTCTTCTACTTTTGCAACAAATGAGCCTGGATTGTCTTCAAGAAGCCAAAGAAGCAAAGGTTATATTGTGTTTCTTACATGTTATTTGACTGATTATATACTAGGAGTGGGCATATAAACCGACCCGATTTAGCCCGAACCAAACCGAAAAACAGGGTTTTGGTTTGGTTTAGGGTTAACCTGAATGGTTCTAGGTTTCTTAAGATCTGGATTCAATAGAGTTTTGTCTGACTTTTGTTAACTATGTATCTGACTTTTGTCCTGTATCTAGACACTGATCTCTGCAGCACATCATCAGAAGCCGAGAGCTTAACGAAACCTGCGTGTTCTCCTTGTAATGTTGCGAAATCAGAAACCGAAGAATGTCAAGAGAATTGTAAAGAAACTGTTGAAACTGTATGGAAAACAGTAACAGAGTTTTGTTGTTCAGATTCCTTAAAAAGCTTTTTGTTAAAACGTGGGAAGTTAACTTCACTTACTCTAGACAAAGGTATTACATAAAAATGCTGAATCTTTAGTTTTCTTTTGTTTCTCAAAGTTATTTTTTATACTGATGTATGTTTTTCAGGTGTGGCCATAGCTGAACTTGAATTCTACAGACCTCAACATGTATCAAGAGCTGAGAAATCATGGAAATTGATTGCGGAATCTTTTCAAACAGTGTTAGGTTGCAATGTTGAGATTAGAATGAATCTTGTTATCTCTTCTTGTTCACCACCAAAGACTGCAAAAGCTGCAAGTCTTTTCTTTGGACTTTTTAGCTGTTCTCGGAGAATGCTACACTCTGATGCTCGAGGCTCGACATGGTCTAGTGGTTTTGAAGAGAAAGAAATGGAGAATATGAACATGAATGCTTTGAGAAGTTTTAAAGGAAATTTGTTGAGGAGTAGAAGTGTACGGTCAGGTAATGTATCGTCGCGAATGAGCTCTGCTAGTGATCAAGGGAATGTGAATTCTGGTCTAGCCAAAGGGTAAGTAAAGATTAATGTTTAGTTTCATTTTGGGGGAAATGGTAAAATAGACCTTGAATTTTGCCGATTTGGCGCAAAAACAACTTTAAAATGGTTTTTTTACCATGAATTTTGATAATTGGGATTTTTAATCCGAAATCTCAAATCTAAATTTGAAATTATAGTATAATTAATCAGAATCTGTATTATTTTTTTTGTTAAAATTTGAAATTATAGTTTGATTTTTAGGAGAATTTCAAAAATAGCTTAATCAATCATTTTTTGCAAAAGTGTTCTTAAGTGTATTATTGGTATATCCTCATACGATCGGGTATATGTGCAAAACCCTCTTAAATTAGGGATTTTGCATAATTCCTATTAATTTTATGATCAAAGTTAAATTTTAATTTGAAATTTTTCCTTAAGAGTTTAAAAAACTCGTTTCAAAGTTTAGGGTCTAAAAAACTATTTTTATAGTTGGGGGTTTATATACCAAATCGACAAAGTTTAGAGTCTATTTTACGATTTTCCCTTTCATATTTTGGTTTAGACAGTAAGTAAAGTGTAGTGTTTGTGTGTTTGAACTTGGTTCAGACCAGAAGATGAAGCTGATGTGTTGTGTTGGAGAACTCCTTTGGGGAAGGTAAAGATTTTGCTTTTGTTTTTTTTAGTCAATGAAATGAAGGCTTAAGGTTCTGAAACTGAGATATGCTTTGATATGTGTTTTGTAGGGTTTAAAAGAGGCACATAACGGTAAGAGCTCACGGCTCATTGGCCGAGTCCTTCCTTGTACTGCAACTAGTTAATGATGTTCCCATTTTTTGTTCATATGTTTTTTTTTTCATATTATAAAAGAAATATTATAATTTTAAATT
Source organism: Aethionema arabicum (assembly GCA_000411095.1). Lineage (NCBI taxonomy): Eukaryota > Viridiplantae > Streptophyta > Magnoliopsida > Brassicales > Brassicaceae > Aethionema > Aethionema arabicum. Next base: position 121,306 of record KE152272.1, on the reverse strand, counting down.
TTTGTTTACGAAAAATTTATAAACAATATTATATGTACTAGTATCTATAATTTTTTTTCTATGTCATATATATATATAACTAGATATTTTTCTGTGTTTTTCCGGGGTTAAACTATTATGTTTTATAATGTTGACTTTCTAATAAATATGTTAAATGTATTTATTTTTACAAAAACAAATATTTTAAGAATTGGCATCATTAAATATAATTTATAATTATGATATTTGCACTTTTAGTATTTATAATTGTTTTGTTTTGAAATGTCAAGAATATCATTTTAAAATGTATAATTATTAAAAAAATATAATTATTTTGTATTTTTAAAATACATAGTTTTGTTGATTTTTTTTGGGAGAATTAGTTATATGCACTTTGAAAGAGGTGTTTTAGGTATATACAATTTGTAGTTAATTTTTTTGTTTTATACATTCGTTTATAACATCGTATAACATCTTATATTGGTAAATAGCAAGTATAATATATCATAAATTTTGTTATAATAAGTTATATAATACCTTATTACATCTTATAACACGATTGAGTGTATAAACAAAAAATAGGGTGTGTGAAAGTATAATTCACACAAATTCTCTTTTTTTGGTGAAAAAATAAAAATTAATTTTTAAAAATATCAAGAGCATTTTTGTCTATTCGGAAACCAACGTGATATTTTTGTAAATGTCACCAAAATGCAATTTATACAACACATCTCAAAGTGCCATTTTTTCAAATCTCCCATATTTAAATTGTTTGTGATTTCTGTATTCATTGATGAAAATTGAAAAAACATTTTTAAAAACTGTCATTGTTTTCAAAATATATTATTTCTTCACTCTGAGCATAATCCGAAAAGTTTCAATTTTTATCCCTAATTTTTCAAACTTCCAAAATCCACAAAGTTTCAATTTTTCACAAATTTTACAAGCTAAATATTCGATTTGAGCAAATTGATCGGTCATAGAATTAAATTACATTTTTTTGATTCAACCTCTACAACTAATTAAGAAAATAATGAAGATTTAATTGGAAAATATAGCACCATGGAATTTTTTGGGAGTTTTTTGCTTTTCTTTATATTTCACATTCTGAAAAGAAAAAATTTGGTGTTATATGAAAAAGATCTTAATTTTTCGTATAAAAATTATAATATTGGTTTCGTATCATGTTAAATAATAATAATAAAGAATAAACATTATGTGTGATTGTAAGATATGTGTCCTATAGATATTTGGTAAAGCAATGAATATGCCATGTAATATTCCATCACGGTTGTACTATAAATAACGAGGTCTTGTAAGTCCATAAAGTCATGTTGGGTCTTGTAATCTAAATATGTTACATAATAATAATAAACCTATCTTGAATACATCTTCTCCCTCATTGTCTATTATCTTTCGCCCATTTAAACCATACACTCTAAACTTATCATTGATCCTATAATAATCTCCTACGTGGTTGTATCTACTATGTGTCTGTAATTGTAGTATCAGTATCTAAAAAATTATATCAACACATATCACTATCAAAACATCACAAAAAACAAAACAATACATGAAAGTACACAAAAATGCATAAAAAGTGCACAAAAAGTGCATGATAAATTCATAACAAATATAAAACAAATGCATAATTTTCAATTAAAAAGTTTTGTGTTTATGTTGATGAAATCTTAACGTCATATTATTTTATCATCTAACAGTTTTTTTTACGGATGCGGAAACATTTTCTTAAAAATTGAATATTTCTTTTTGGGTGCATTTATCTAAAGTTTGTACATATATAGAAAAAATTGTTAAGGCTTTGTGTGTTAAATGTGAATACTTTTTTTTTGCACTTAGTTGTTTTTGTAATCCATTGGTGGCTAAAAAATTTACCAATTTTAGGTATTATTTTAATTACTTAAGTTAATTGTGTGTTTTATTATAAGGATAGTATTGACTTTCTAATGATTTTGGTGTTTGATTTATGTAATTTAGCTTGTGGATTATAAGAAATCAAATAGAATTACAAAAAAATTAAATGAATTATTTTTGTTTTTCCTTTGCACCATCTAAAAGATGAAAATGATTGACATTGTTGACAATATTTGTATTACGTAAATTAGACTTATTGATTTTTTAGAACGTCGGGTAGAAATCATATTACGATGAGTAATGCCATATTGGTTTCTTCTATAATATTTTTCTTGTAAAGACAAAATAAAATGTTGTCTTTGTTGACAAAACCAAGATATTAAAAAAAACATAAAATACCTAAGAAACAAATATTGTTTAAAAATCTAAACAGATTGTATAACGCACTAACGACTTTATAAATATTGTACATGAGTTTATAAAATACATTGGTTAATAGTATCTTATCAAAAACGACATAAACCTAAAGATTTTAAAAAAATCTTGTGTGATTTTTTTTTTAACGCAATCTTGTGTGACTTTATGTCCACTTTGATTATTTTGATTATGTTGTTAAACTTTTTAGTCATGTACCCTCTCTTTCAATTTATTTGATTTGTTTGTTTATCACACAAATTAATAAAAATTAATGTAAATAGGTTTTTCAATAATTTTCTATAAAAAAAATCAACATAATCAATCAAATAACCACCAATGAAATAATAATTTTTAAGTTAATTTTTTGAAACTCATAATTACAATCATTTAATTTTTCTTTAAATATAGAAAAGAAAATAAAATGAAACAAAAAATAATTTCTGAGAGATCAACTATTTTGGAAAGGAGTGAGTATATTTTATTTATCACGTGGATTAAAGTGTGTATATATGATTTGCATAAATGTCTCAAAAAAATATATTTTCTAAAAAAATTTGAATAAAAATGTTTTTTTTTCCCGGAATACAAATGTTTAATTAAAATACAAGTCAAGATGCACAGTTTTTATGTGTAAATTAGTTCAACATATTAAACTTTTGTTTTGAAGATGCTGATTTTTTTTTTCATTTTCTAGTATTCGTAATAGTTTAATTAAATTAAACACAATTTATTAGAAGAATATGTTAGATATTTTCTATAATATCTAAGCTTTAAACATGTCAGATTACTGAATGATCAGAACTGTAGCGGAAGCGTACCTTTTAAATTCATGATTTCTGAACGGATTATGAGTTATGGCTCTTCCACAACAAACCCTCCTGATAGCTTTAGGTCTCCGTTGATGGGACACAGAGACAGCTGAATTTCTGATTAGAGTTGTTGTGGGGACCATAACGTTTCTATTTATAATAGAACTAATTTCCAAGTCGGCCTTTCATCAACTTAGAAATCACAAATGTATCCACATATTTAATTTCATAACACTTATGCCCCTTAACTCATTTAATTTATTCCGAATTGACCACATAACTTTTGACTACTTTAAATAATGACCCTAACACATTAATTATACATATTTGACCCAAATAAATCTAACAATCGCCCACTGGGTCTTATATGTATTCTGGAAATGTGATAGACTTTATGAGCGCTCAAAATTGTCATTATATTACAGAGCATAAACAATCTCGTCCATTCACTATATCAACATAGGATCATAGCAGCTTTCGTTATAATAAACTAACTAAACCTTCTATGGTCACTGAATCAACATAATCAAATGACATAGATCAATTATGAAAAATGTGGCATGAAAAATCACATGAAAGGTGATCAATACATGTCGATTTTCAACTGGTCCTCTTTATTGAGATCAACTTTATTGTACAAAGTGTAAATAAACCAAACTTTATTTCTGATCAGAAAAATGTGCATAAACACAACCAAAGCCACATAACCAAAACCAAACG
>KE152272.1:78223-90618 GCA_000411095.1 Aethionema arabicum | reverse complement strand
TTTATTGATTTATCCAAATATATATAAGATTTTAAAAGATAATCACAATTTAATAAATGTAATATAAAATATTTATATATAAATAATTAATATTTTTAAATATAATATAATCAATTATATTACAGATAAATATAAAAATTAAATAAATAACGGTCCAATATTTTTTCTTAATGATTAGTTTTCTAGTGGCACGGTCTACAAACAAATGTTGTTTTTAAATCGCTTCTCAAATAATATATAGGGGATTCCTTCCGTTTTATTTTTTTTAATTATAAACAAATTTTAGCTTATAAAAAAATTCTAATTTTACAATTACAACTATAAATATTTTTTAGTATCTTAATCATTATATAACAAATAAGATTATTTTTGTTATTTTAACTATATATGCAGTCCTTAGGTATAAATATAATCTCTATAAATTATTACTTCTAAAAGACTCAACTTTTGATCCTATAAAACAATACTTTCCATTGTCTTACAAACATTTGATGAGAATATTAATTTTTAAATACGGATTCTTAATAAATATGTGAGATAAATTTCAGATATACAATAACATTATAAAAAAATATACTCTTCAATTACTTTACTCCATTTGCTAATTCTTAGTTAAGTAAGCTGCTAAATAATCTTCACTTATTACGCTACTAAGCTTATTCGGTATAACAACTACGTATTAATTATTATGCTAATTAGTAATTAATTAAAAAGAGTAATAAGAAAAGAGAGAATACGTTGAAAAAAAAAAAGAAAAGAGAGAATAAAGGAAACAAAGCCCAAAGAGGGAAGAAAGAAGTAATCCTCATTCATTTCCTTCGAGAAAAAAATGAAATCAATAATTCCCAAACTACCCTTCACACTCTCTCTCTTCCTCTCCCTCTCTCTCCTCATCTTCTTCTTCGCTTTCCCTTCCACTTTCCTCCGCATCCCTCTCCTCTCCTCTTCCTCTTCCTCCTCCTCCGCCGCCTCCGTCCCTGAGGAGATACGGATCCGTCGAGGTTACGCCTCTTACGAAGCTTACATCCAGCACCAGCTCAACAAAACTCAAAATCCAAAGCTACGGAAGGTGTGGACCACGCGCGATTGGGATAGAAAAGTGCGTGTGTTCTCCACTTTCTTCCAACGTCTTACTGATCGTGGCCATCTCTTTAACCACTCAAAAGCGTTATCGATCGGCGCTAGAGTTGGTCAGGAGGTAGCCGCATTGAGGCTTATCGGCGTTGAGGACTCTATAGGAATAGATCTGGTGCCTCGTCCACCTCTCGTTATCAAAGGTGACTTCCACGCGCAGCCTTTTGACGCGGATACCTTCGATTTTGAATTTTCCAACGTTTTCGATCACGCGCTTTACCCGGAGAAGTTTGTTGGTGAGATCGAACGGACATTGAAGCCTGGAGGTGTATGCGTGTTACACGTGTCGATTTCTGGGAAAACAGATAAGTACTCCGCTAACGATCTTTTTAGTATTAAACCATTGGTGAATCTGTTCAAGAAATGTAAGGTTGTTGAGGTGAGGAAGATTGATGGTTTTGGACTTGATACTGAGATTGTTTTCAGGAAGATGATCAACGAAAACAAACGTTGAATTCTTTTCAATTTATTGATTCTTCAATACATAGTTTAGTTGCTAAATCAAAGACGAATTGGTGAAAAATTATAGTTCATGTTATATTTTTTGTGTGTTTATAGATCTGAGATCCAATCTTGTAAGTGAGCGTATTCAATTTCATACTCAACAATAATTGAATGAATTTGTTAATTTCGAAGAACATTGATTTAAGTGTTTATTATTTGATTTTTTATTTACTAATTTTAATAGTTGGAATTAATTAGTAAATGATTATAATCAAGAATGTGTTTTGGTTTTTATTGTTTGCTTGGTTTAAGATAATTAATTATTAAATAGTAGTATTATTAATTCCTTATCATAAACAAAGTTTTTTTTTCTAACAGTAACCCACAAATGAAAATAAAACAAGTTTGTTGTAAGGATAGATAAAATGTAAACGTATATTTGATAATCTAGATTTCTATAAATTGAGTTTTGGTTAATATCACAAAATTGTTATTATAGTCTCATTCTCTTTTTATTAAAATGAATATATTAGAATAATTATAACAAAAAAAATGATATTTGTTGGTTTTTGTACACTGTTTTGTACAAAAATACACGTAGATCAGCGACATTTCGGTGAAATATTTGTTTGATTTCTTACTCTTTTACAACTTTTGGCAAATCAACAACATCTACAGGTTTTTACCAAAAAAAAAAAAAAACAACATCTACAGGTTTGATTTTAACTGATTTTTAGTAGAATAACACAAATTTTGCTATAAAATTACCATTAATCTACAAAAAAAAAACCCATCAAAGTCCCAATTATTCTACAATAATAGGAGATACTTTCTTCACATTCTACACTTTGCGTAGATTTTACTATACTTTTGGTAAAATAGTAGCAGAATTTGATTTGGTCGGTAATAAATCTATGTGTCAATGGTTAGCCTCTGTTTCAAATATGGTCTCATCTATGGTTTCCAAAGAGTTAAAATATGGTCATGTTTTGTTTATATGCCATTTTTGAAGTCATTAAACTCCTAATTCCTAAGCATTGTATATAGCTTATAACGGTTATAGCCGTTGGCCTCTTCCAGATGCACGCAGAGCTTCTTCCGCAATAGGCCGCCATTGTTGAGCACACGAGTAGTTAAGCCCCATACCGACACTAAGTCCTCTTAACAGAATAACCGTGCGAAGAACCGAGAAAAGTTCCTCTGGGAAAGCCTATCAAAAATCACACAAAAAGCCAGTTCAGTTTAACTAAAATCCACAACTGTTTTGATGAATACTGTTCTGTTGTTTACCTCAACAGAAATCTTTTCAAGTGAAGAATCTTTTGAGAAAGGTTGCAGAGTTTGTTGACCAGGAGGCATTTTTGTGTCAAACATTGTTTTGGCTAACTGGAGAAGTTCTTGCTGCTCATTCTTGCACTTAGCAAATGTAGCTATACCAAGTTCCCTGAAAAATCAAGAATATTCACCATAAAGAGCAACTAAGAAAGCGTATTTGATAAATTAACACTACAGCTTGAAACAGAAAGCAGATTCCTTTAGCTTTTAAAACTTTAACTTTAATGAAAAGTTCTTTTGTGGAGCCTGTGGCAATTTCTTTTGCTTTTTGTGGATTCATTTCTTATTAACCTCTACTTTATAGCACACTAAAGTCAAAAAAGCAAGGAGTTTATAAAAAAAATTAGGGGTTATGACAAACAAAAAAAATCCTACGGTTTTACCGTTTAACCGAAAAACCTTTATAGATTTAAATTGACAAAAAAACAAACTCTCTATTTTATTTTTTGCCAAAAAAAAGGAAAAAATAGCCTATCGAGGTTTTTGTCAACAAATTTGAAGGGTTTTCGATCCACCAAAACTCACCATCTTTTTAATTATAGGGTTGACGACTCCATTTTATTAAACTAACAAAAAGTTTTATTGGCAAAATAAAATAAAATATAGCTCTACTGATGTAAGGGAACAGCGAAAACACCTTAAATGTCGAAATGACCAGATTCGAATAGCGTAAATGGGGAAAGATTTATTTTTGGGAGATGTACGGGTTGAAAATTGGAACTCCCATCTAAAGAAATAAAAAAAAAAACAAAATAAAGAGTTTTTTTTTTGCCAATTCAAATCTATGGAGGATTTTTCTACTAAAAACAAAATTATAGGGTTTTTTTGTCAAAAAATAAAATAGAAAGTCAATTTAAAAATTTGTAGGGTTTTTTCGGCTAAACAACAAAACGGCTGGATTTTTTTTTCATTATCCCAAAATTTTCATACCTAAAGCTTTGTGATGCTCTTGAAGCATTGTTATCAGCAATGGCAATGACCAAATTTGCATAACCAAGCCTCAAGTCATCAGGTAGTTCCTTAACTTGACCATAGTCCAGTAATGCAACCTAATGATTGTAAACAACATCACAACTCAAAAATATACAGAAAAACTAAGTAAGAAACTTGGAAACTTGTTAAGTAATAACACTAAAAAACAAAAGATGACTTACCTCTGAACCTTTACAAATCAAGACATTTCCAGGATGTGGATCCGCATGAAAGAAACCACTCTTTAGTATCATTTGACCATATGCTTGAGACAAACTGTTCAGTATATTACTGTGGCAACATATAACGATTAAAAGCAACTAAACATGTTGGTTTCTAGAATTTAATTAGCTAGCAAGACAAGTCTTATGCTCTCTGAGACGATGTAGAAGCTTACTGTTTTGCTGTTTCTGCTAATTTCCCATGAGGATTTATCCCTTTTTTTGCCATTTCATCGCCGAGGCTCAAGATTGGGATTCCATTAATGTATTCCATCACCAGAACCCTCCTGTGCAAAGCATAATCATTGTTCTGATCACCACTCATTAGTCAATTCAAGGTCAGTGAAACAAGATAACCTTAAGGCGGCTTCAACATTAAGCTGACAGATTGTCAATTTAAGAATCTGTAAAGATTAGATACCTGGTCACCATATGTTGCAGCACCTTAGGAACAAGAACAGGACTCTTTTTGTTGTTTTCATAAAGAAAACTCCGAATCTTTTCCATTGCATTGGCTTCTCTTAAGAAGTCGAATTCATACCCAATCTTGAGTAGTAAAAACAGAAGGATTTCATTTCTAGCGACATATCATAAAATCTGACAATGACATGAAAAATGATGAATATATATACCTGTTTCTCCATTTCCTTTGTTACAGAAAAGATGTCAAATTTGATATCTGTCTTTTGCATATATAATGCAAATACTTGCAAGTTTCTTATATCTGTCATCATCAGTTTTTCAACGCCAGGATGTTGGACCTATATATTTACATGTTGTTTTTAAAACTCATGAAAACATTGGAAAGCAAAGTAAACTTTTCTGTTCTACTGATTCTTCCTCACCTTTACAACAAAATCCCTCTTGTCTCCCTTTATTTTTGCTCGGTGAACCTTAGATAGAAGCAAAAATTTGTGAAAAATAGATGTTTATTGTGCTATCTCTACTCATAAATTCTTTCTAGCATCAACTAGTGACAGGTTGTATTGTAGTTCTGACTCTAAACTATAGCATCAAACACCATAAAATCAAGAAATTCATGTTCAGAGAAATGAAATAGCCGAATATAGTAATGGGTGTTTAGTGTTCATAGTTGCTACACTGTGAAGACGTTCTGCAGTATACTCCCATTGTTAACAATGTTTATTTAGACAATATATTTCAGCCAAGAACAGTGAAGAGAGAGTATTGTGAGTCATGAAAAATGTAGTACCTGAGCAATAGAAGCAGATCCAAGAGGCTTTTCATCAAATGTGTCAAACAATTCACCAATGCTTTTACCTAACTCCTTCTCCAGTACCTCACGAATTGCATCAAATGATGTTGCAGGAGCTTGATCACACAAAGTGACCAGTCTTCTCACCCATGGAGCTGGAGCCATGTCAGGTTTTCCTACAATTTGTGCAACCTATTCAAGAAATGAAGACAATTCAACCTATTGAAAAAATCAAAATTCAACAAATCAGTAGCAAACCCTAAAACCCAAATCAACCAAAGAAGAAACCAATTAAGAGGTACCTTAAGGAAGAAGCCACCAAGGTCAGAGCACATAGCGTAAATTTTATCAGCAGCAAGCTCATGTTGTCTCTCCCACATTTCCTCTTGCTTCTTCACATCATTCACTAAGCTCACTCGGAGTTGAAAAGCCTAAAATCAAAGCAGACAACGAGACGGTTGGGTTGATTTCGAATTTGCAGTAAAGAAGAGAGAGAGAAATAGGGTGAGAAAGAGAAACCTTGTATCCGGCGTAGATATGAGTGGCACGAACCCAGAACTGAAACGACCGTTGCCATGGAAGGAAACCCTCGTAGAGATTTTCCTGTATTTCTTTGAAATTGATCACATGCATTTTCTCCGAAATGAAATTTCAAAATTGGGAAGAGATAATGAAGCAGAGAATCATCGGTTAAGACTTACTCCGAGAGGACCGTCCAAAAAATGTGTTTGTTTTTGAGAAAATGACTCGAGAGAAAAATACGTTTGAGTATTAATTTAGTACTTTATTTATATAAAAAAAATATTTACTCAAATCAATTTATAAAATGTAATCAATTAGAGTTACAAAAAAAATGTAATAAAATAAATCTCTAATATTTTTTTAATAGGGATTAAAGTAAAAAAACCCTGAACTTTGACCATTTGGTAAAAAAATCCCTCAACTTTGAAAATCCATTTTTAAACTCTGAACTTTACTAATGATATTTTTTAAATCTTTCATTTTATTAATGATTTTTTTATACTTTAAGCTAATTTTTTTTGCTAACACTACTAAATATATCCGTTAATGATATTAAATAAAACACTAAATTTAGTAAAATTAGAAAAAAAAACATGGAAAAACACAAAAAACATGAAAATCATATTTTGGTTAAATTTTTGGTTAATTTAGTGTTGATTTTTATGTTTATTTTAATGGTAATTTTAGTGTTACTTTTAGTGTCGATATGTACTGAATTCTAGTGTTAGTTTTAGTGTTAATACTAAAATTCATTCTAAAATTCACAATATATGACCCTAAAACGCACACTAAATGTAACGCTAAAATTAACACTAAATTAACCAAAATTATCTTAAAATTTAACCATATTTTAACCATATATATAATTTTTTGTGATTTTTTTTCAATGTTATATCATGGTTTTTTTATGTTTTTGGTAATTTTACTAAACTCGACATTTTATTTAATATCTTTAGTGGACAAAAAATTATTCTATGTAAGAGTTTTAGAACAAAAAATTAACAAAAGGTATAAAAAAAAATTATTAGTAAAGTTGAGGGTTTAAAAGACGTCATTAGTAAAGTTGAATTAGTAAAGTTGAGAGCTTAAAAAAGATCATTAGTAATGTTGAAGGTTTAAAAACAGATTTTCAAAGTTAAAGGTTTTTTTTACAAAATGGTTAAAGTTGAAAGAAGTTTTTTTGCTTTAATCCCTTTTTAATTCGGCGAAGTAGTGTTAGTGGCGTTAAATTCATGAAATTTTATCATTAAATTTTGTCGTTAAATTCTTACTTCATAATAATCTTCGTATAATTTGTTTTTACCGCTAACTCGTACATTATAAATACTAATTCATCACATTTATTAAATTTAACTATTGAACATTAGTTCATCGAAATTTTTTATATGATTACACTTCATAAATTGATAATGGTAACAACTAAAATATTAGTTTAATGTAGATGAATTTATAGTCAAGTTTCTCTTCGTTATTTCGTCTTATTTTATTTTTCAATGCTTTGTAAAATAAATGAAATTACGAATGGTTTGGATACTTTTTTTTTTCTAAGTAATAGAACATAAAAAACAGTGTCGTTGCATCTTAGAGAAACAACAGATTCAAAGACATGAAAGAGCAAGTAAATAAACTTGCTCTTTGTTCCACTGAAAGAACCAACTAAATGCAAAAGACATCATTTCATCTCCGAATCCAAATTCTTAATCATTCTCAGTTTCCAAAGTTGCAAGTTTTGAAGAGAAACAACAATGCTCAGAGATCGATGACCCGAGAGAGCTTCTGGATCCGGTTTAAGAGGAAGTCTCCTTGCTTGATCGTCGCCTGGTAAAGTGCGTTCTTTGCATCTGGACGGTTAGTCTCAAGAACACCTGCAACCTTGTCTATCTTGCAGTGTAACTTCCCCGCTGCAATGAAACGTGACAGCTCCCTGGATATATAAAATGAAGAAGATAAGTTTCACTTTTTGTGATCATAATTTAAAAGATAGAGATTACCGTATTTTAAATCTTGAACTATTTTCGTTCGGTGAAAAAGAGTTTATCAAAATGGTTTTTAAAACGTGAACTTTGATAATCGGATTTTTTAAAACCCTAAACCTTTATAACCAGGGTTTTTTAAACCGAAATCTCAATTGAACCTGAAATTACAGTATACTGAATATAAATTTGGATTATAATTTTTAGGTTAAATTTTGAGATTATGGTTTAATTGTGTGTTTAAAGTTTAATTTTGATTAAAAATCCAAAAAGTGTTTTCACCAAAAGGGTTTAAAAAACTATTTTGATAATTGAGGGTTGTTTTCACCAAATGGGTCTAAAATACCTAAATCCCTAAAAGATACTAAAGAACAAAATTGAGAGTTAGTTTGCTTACTGATCAATGAAATCCACAGATACTCCAAAGGCCTTAGCCATTGCTTCAACTGTTACACTTTTGTAAGATTCAAGAAACTGTGAATAAACCACTGTCCTCACTTCCCTCATGTAGAATCGGAAGTGTGGGTACAGGTACCGGTCTAACTTTATCTGCTCGGCAAGTCCAGCTGAAAACACAACCCAAAAATGAAGCTATTAATACAAAGAAAAAGCAAGTAGCATCTGCAAATAGAACAGTTTCAGTATCTTTTATGTACTGCTTAAGCTCATAAAAGCTGATCTGTTTCTTGTATTGGACTCACCAAATGCTGAGAAAAACGCCTTGTACTGACACTCGTATAAGGAGTTCAGAAACTCTGAAAGGCTTGGAATTTTTCCAATCACTGTTAAGATCTCAGGTGCATCAACAACCTGTCAAAATTAGTAAAACTTGGTTTTATTTTCTCAAGAAAAGCCCAACTAGTAAGATTTACATCATTTAATACTGCCGCAAAAATTCTGCAAATGTTATGTCAAACTAAAATTTTAAAACTTTAGATAGAGCACTGAGCCATTGAGAATTACCTTTTGCTTAAGTGAAACTCTATCCAATGTTATGATGCTCGTCAACACAGTGTAAAATATGAAGGTCTCATATGGGAAGATTTCATATGTTGTAAAGGTTGATATTGAGTCCAAAAACAAGCTTGCAGCCTTCTTGAAATTTCTGGTGGACATGCAGTATAGACCCTCGTAGACCTTTAGCCGATTCTTCCTCTCCCAGTCACCACCCTCTTCAAACAATCTGGTATAGGAAACCGAAAAAAGTGTTGGATCAAAGATTTTCAGCTGTGCTATCCGTGAAAGTACTCTCAAATGATGCAGCGACAGAACAAAAATAGACACTTACTTTTTTGCTTTGTCAATGCTCTTTGATATCAGATCGAAGTCCATATAGAAAAAAGCAAGTTGCAATGTGTAGAATACCAAGTCCATTTTTTGCCCAACAGCAACAGTCTTGCCTTCGGTGAGTTTTAGTTGCTCTAAAGCTTTTTCCTAGGTTCAGAAAACCAAAATTATATGGCCAGGAAGTTCTCTAAACTGCATAATTATTAACTTTGATAAGCTTAAATACCTTGTCACTGATCCTGATGAAATATAGAGCCTTAGCAAGATGAGCTTCACGGACTTCACTTTCCCCCAAATTTTCTTCTGCATCTGCAATCCTATAGCAAGGAGAAGGAAATGAATATGTAAGAGAACATCAACAGTCAACACAAATACAAGGGATTTCACGCCACAATACAAAGCACAAAAAGTTAATAATAAACCTAAACACGGAAGAAAAAAAATCAACATGGTGCACAGGATATGGGGTCAAAAGAGTTTTTTTCGAGTTGTTTACGAAACAGAACCGAACAGTGCCTCGGTCTTCGTTTCTGGAACTACTCAGAATGCTTGAAATGCAACTTTGGATATATCTAAAACGATAGGCTTTAAAAATGATTTCATGAGGCAAAGCTTCCAATGTGTAGTTCAGTAGTACGATTTTGAAACTTCAGAATACATAACATTATAAGAATATGAACTTGCACAATAGAATATCACTTGGGATTATAGAACTGTGTATGGATAAACTACTGCTGGGGAAGCATAGTTTATGAAACTCAACAGGCTCAGTGATAACATTGTTTGACTGATAAAATGAGCGATCAAAAGTTTGTACGAATTTAGTGCTGATGCCAGTATAGATTTAGAAACCAGTGATAGAACACAACATTAGATAAGGGTTCTCTCCGATTGAAACCTAAGGCGTCATGCTTATGATATAACCTTCCACCTATCTTAAGCTCAGACCCTCAAATTATTGAATCAGCTACACAGGACAACAGAGTTTTCCCAAGAGGAGAAGATGATTTTACCCCTAATTCTACCCAAGCTACCTTCTTTTCAAATTTGACAACTCTGAGAAATCCAATCAAGACTCAGTTCTTTCTAAGCCATATCAACACGATACTCAATTCACAGGGCATTGCCTATTACATCCATGCGGAAGTACTAAAGTTTTGCATCGGCAGTGGAAATTCAGTATCTATCATTAAGAAGCTATAGGTATATAAATCAAGGAAACTGACTACGGGACCCAATTTTCCAGATTCACCTAGCTGGAATTCAGCAGAAGCTAGATAAAGCAGAAAAAAAGGAGAAGGTAACCTACTTCTCATCGAGCTTTTTAAGCTCCTCTTCATTAGTAGCACGCATAGAATCTAACAAGCTTTGATCCAACTCCAATACCGAAGATGCCGCTAGGGTTTCGTACAAAGGAGCCATACCTACAATACCAATCCAACATCAGAAACAGGAAACCAGTAACAGCTAAGGAATGACAAACTCGTTTCGACCGAATTGATAAAACGAACCGTCGGCTTTGATCGAATCCAAAACTTCAGTCTTAAGCTGAACTTTCTCGATGTCTTGGACATCGGGATGAGTAAGGAGGAAGAGCTTGTTAGCTAAATCAAGGTGAGGCTGCTGAGATCCTTCGGAGGCACCGTCCATGGCTGCTATTGCACTGAAACGAGAGGAGTGTAAGAGGGATCTGAGAGAGGAAAAAGATGAAAAATGTTTGCTTGAGGAAGGAGGAAGAGCGACTACAGAATATATTTTTGTATATATAAAAGAGATAGGTTTCCCTATACAATATATCTAAACCCGGTTTACTAAACCGGAACACTTTTTAAATAAATCTAACCCAAAATTATCTAATTTAATTTGAATTCAACTATAGAAAAATAATAGTTTGCGAGTTCAAACAAAAAATCAGTTCTTATTTGAATGGGACCTATTTGAATCTAAAGTAATTAAAATTAAAATAAGAATTAAGAGAAAAAAAACCCTGCTTATTATAAAAAGAAATTGGAATTGAGAAAAAAAATTGGAATTTGAATTATAATTTCAAATTACTATCTTAATTCCATATAAAAATTACTAGCTTAAATATGTTACCAGGGAATATGTTACATATATGTTAGACGAGAACTTGATTAGAGTATCAAGTTTAGCATAATATTTTATTAATTTAATTTAGTTTAATCCTCCATTAATTGTTTTTAACACCGTTAGAGAGACATTAAATGAAACGCACAACACAATAATTTAAGAGAAAAGAAAAAACCTTAAATTAATATCACCCACCTAAATAATCTTTCTACTTGTTAAAAAAAAATCTTCCTACTTTTTCCCCTCTCTCCAACGGATCAAATACTATAATGCTTTCAAACAAAAGAAAAATTTCAGGAATACTTTGAATTATTCAGGCAAACTCTCAAATTTACTAAGTTGACAAAGTTTCACAAATACCTTTACGATTTAAATAAAAAAAATACAATTATAAAATTAATTTAAAATCAACCCAACTAACTTTAACCAAAATTGACCTAACCAACCCAACCCAATCCAATTGAATTTGACCCAACCCAGAACAGGATATCCACCCAGAATCCGATTTGGAACCCTTTCGATTCATCGAAAAACAAATCGCGATTTCCCAATTGGTCCATTTCTTCACCCGATTTCAAGAAACCACCACCCTTTTTTCTCAAATCTCATCCAATCGCATCGATTTCTCTAAACTGAATCCTAGCTGAATCCAAGTTCTTCAGCTCGAAGCTGGATCAAAGCTCATGCGGTCATCATCTCCGAATCTTGAATGTGAAATCTTGAATCTTGAATCTTGAAGCTACATTACCGTTAAACCTGAAGCTTTGAAGCTTGAATCAATCGTACAGAGCATGAATTCAAGTTAGTAAATAACCATTTGCATCTTTCATGGAAAATCTTATTTTGAATTGACCTAAATTGAATAGAGTGAATTTCAATTTTTATGGTGATTGGTTTGGGTCGGTATTAGAGATTGAGAGGTAAAGAAATTGATTTTAGTTAGGTAAACAACCTATTATCGATACAAGCTACTGTAAAAAAACTCAGAAATGGTGGGATGGTTGAGGGCGGAGAAACCCGAGATCGAACAGCTGTTGCAATTGGGTATACTGAAAATGGTGGACAACTGGTACAATGATGCATACTGATTATAGCATGACAATTCTGAAGGTGGTAATGATTAGTTTTATAATGTTTTGTAGAGTCAATGATTAGCACAATACTACATTTTAAAAATGGTGGGTGTTACGTGAAGTTCGA
>KE152272.1:52624-77966 GCA_000411095.1 Aethionema arabicum | reverse complement strand
GGATGTGGAGGTTCCGGATGTGGATGTGGATGTGGAGGATCTGGATGTGGATATGAACGTGGATGTGGATATGGATATGGATGAGGATGACGATGAGGAATGGAAGGATGAAGAAGAAGATGATAGTGAGGATGGAGATGAGGTTATAGAGATGTTCGATCGTCGGTCTGATGGGGATCCGTATGATGGAATCCACAGTCAAACTAAGAGGGAATGGGATGATGGTATGGGTCTCGAATTACAACAAGAATTTACCACTAATTTTGAGGTGCAAGAAAAAGTTATTAGAGCAGCACACGACAAAATTTTTGACTTCCAAATATGTAACACCGATAGTTTGAGGTATGTAGTAAAGTGTCGTGGATTCGAGTGTCATTGGTACGTAAGTGGTGAAGGACGTGAAGGTGGGTAATTGAAAACTAGTTAGGTACCGGAATATGCATAGTTGTTCTCCAGTTGAATCGAGTACGACCACCAATAAAAGGAAATGGGCTGTTAAACTAGTTGCAGCAGTCATTAAAGAATCTTATCCGGGGTCATTAGACACACCATCGGCTAAGTCTATTATTGGTTTAGTTCAAAATAATGTTGGTGTGAAGGTGTCCTATTCGACTGCTTGGAGGGGAAAAAAAGAAGCTGAAAATTGTGTACGTGGGAATGCAGAAAAGAGTTACAAGATTCTGCATCAGTATTTGTTCGGTACAGTGACGAAGTGTGAGGTTGATGAGCAAATGAGGTTCAAATACTTATTTGTTGTTTGGGAGCTTGCATCGAGGGGTTTGGAGCGATGAGGAAAGTTCTTAGTGTTGATGCTACTCATCTTAAAACTGTTCATAATGGTGTACTTGTGTTTCCGACAACACAGGATCTTGATCATCACCATTATCCAATTGCATGTGCAATACTAGATAGTGAGAACGACGCAAGCTGAAATTGGTTTTTCGGTCAAATGAGAATTATCGTAAGAGATGAAGAAGGATTGGTATGGATTAGTGACAGAAATGCAAGTCTTATCAAGGGTATTTTTAACTTGTATCCGAGAGCGCAACATGGTTATTGTATGTATCATTTGTCGCAAAATGTTAGAGGACAAGTCTCTAACGTGAAAAAAAGATGGATCTATAATGAAATTGAGGGAATTGGCTCAGATTTATACGGAGGAAAAATTCCGAAAGGAGTACGTGAAGTTTGGGACTATTGAAAGTTGCAACGACGCAAGTAAATTGAAAGTTGATGAGTTGAATTCATTTTTGCTTGAGTACAGGGTCATAGGCAAATATGGAAATGCGTACATAGTTGATTTGAGGGACAAAAGTTATATTTGCAGATGTTTTGACATCAACAGGTACCCTTGCGTGCATGCGATAGCAACTCTCATTGCATACAGGAAGACGGAAGACAGACGTGGCGATATCCATATACATGATTTGTGTTCTAGTTATTATCTGATGGATACGTGGGCACTAGCGTATTACAGGACAATCTATCCAGTCCCGCATAAAAACCAGTGGTTTAGAATCCCTGATAACATAAAAAAACATGAAGGTAAAACCGCCACATTACGAACCTAAGAAGGGAAGATTGCAGGAGACTAGGATCCCATCTGCGGGAGAAACAAAGCGTAAACGTAAGAAGAAGAAGAAGAAGAAGCATGTGGAAGAGGAAAATCTCGATGGTATGGCAGTTCGTATGGCAAATGGTATGACATATAATACGAGATATGGTACAATATATGCTACGACAGATGGTACGCCAGGTAGTACTACGGGAAGTGATTCTGATTGATAACTGTATGTGAACAACTACTTTAATTCTGTTCGGACAATTAGGTATGTATGTGAACAACTACTTTGATTTATGGGATATGTATGAGATCGTATGTATGTGAACAACTACTTTGATTTATGTGAACAAATATTTTGGTGGTGAATTAAGGGTATTTTTGGGGTTGTTAATGTCATGACTCGTTAAACTGTTTTTAATTTGTGGAAGTGCAATACAAATACGTCCTACAAATGCTTAGGTCCACCTCAGATGACCCATAACACTAGTACTAACAGAATACACATGATAAGAATAAAATAAAACAGCTTTTAGAAATGTGATTTCATATCATTTGCATTCTTCAGTTGATCTTCAAGGACTTCAAATTCAGCTAAACCATTCGAAATTGACTCATTTCTCATATTTTCATTCTCTTTTTTCGAGTTCTCTAGTTATGGCATATATTTTCCTTAGTTCGTTGCGTGCTTCAATCATCGCTGATTTTTGTCATCCCGAGATTGAACCTTGATCTTTCCACTTAAAAAACCCGCATGATTTTCCCTCAACATAGCGTTTGCATCCATAAAATCTTCTTCCAGGATTATCATCTGTCCATGATTTATTTAACTCACATGGTAATCTACAATGACACAAAAATTGATTTTCCCCACACAAATTGGAATTTGTGTTATCTTCTTCATTCCACTCTATCTGAGAAGAACATCTTGACATCTACAACAAAAATAGACAGCAAAATAGACCAAAGAAGAAGTCTTTAACAACACCACGAATCTCATAAAAGTTTTTAAAAAATCCAAAAATTTCAGACCAGTGTTTGAAGGGGATTTTGAAGCTTAACTTCATAATTCTCATTTGGTATAATTTTACCTTTCATTCTTTTCTCGCGAGTTTCCAGCATCTTATGTCTTAATCTTGATAAATTTTCAGAATCATCGATTGACGACTCCATTGAAGGCATAAATTCCAAATTTGGGAGGATCCAATTTGGGATTTACAATAGATTTGGGAAAATATCTGATTTTCTGAATTTAGGGTATCCTTTATAATGTCGGGTTTAAGGTTGAGTTTCGGGTCGGGTTTGGGTAAAGTGATTTGGGTCGTCTATTTGGATAAAAGGGTCAAGGGTTATGTGGAAGGATCCCGTGGAAGGATTAGGATTTCGAAATTAATGAATTTATTAATAAATAAATGGAATAAATATATAGTGTTGTTTTCTAAATCAAGTGATCTTAAACTATTTCATAATAAATAAATAGTGATGTTTTCGAAATTAAGTGATCATAAAGTAAAGTGAATATGAAATCTATATATTTGTTGAAATTCACTGAAATAATAAAATAGTGTAAAATTATTTACCATGATACATAAGACTTTCTCATGAACAACCTTATACTTTAAGAGGTTTCTTTCCCTAAACCACCAACTTACCAAAGTTAATATTAATTTAGCGGGTTTTTCGAACTTTACGTGCCTGAAAAACTTTTAAATGTACTATAACTACATATTTCGATCAGTGCAACTAGGATTTATAACATTATCCCTGGGGCAACTGTATATTTATAAAATCACCCGAAAGTGAAACTAATAACAATTGAGAACAGCAAGAAAACTGAGAGAACAATTGTGTGTTAAACCCAGAAAATTTTAAATTTCCCCCCAAAACCCGAAATAACAAAATTTTAACGAATTACCTAAAATAACGAAATTTTCACGATTTTCCTCCAAAACCCATCAACCCAAATTCCTTTCCCTTTTCTGATCCCAATCCCATCACTCTTTCTCATATCTTCCCTTTCTCTCTCTAAAATCTGAATCTCTCTCTTCCCTTTTTTCCTTCTTTCATTTCTTTGTCTTTACACCAAGAGCCCTCTAACCATGTCGGATTCTAGCTCAAGCATGGAAGACCTCAGATTTCAAGATTTGTTGATGTCCGAAGGTATACCCGAGGGGAGGCCTAGTCAGTGTTTTTGTGGATCTGTTATGAATCTCCAAATGGAATTTGATGGACCACATATGCAGAGGAGATACTACGCGTGTAGTGGAACACGGTCGGGGCCTCATTTCCGATGTTGGTGGGATGAAACCGTCGTGGAAGATATCACACTACTTAAGTCGTAGGTTAAGAGGGTGAAATCAAATTTGGTGAAGAAGAACATTGAAGTCGGGGACTATAAGGCCAAGGTTGAGAGGTTGATGTCCCAAATTGTTATGAACACAATTGAAATTGAGGACTACAAGGAAAAGGTTCACAAGCTGGAATCGTGTGTCTTGAAGAAGATCATGGAAATTGAGGCTTGGGACGAGAAAGTCTAGAAGTTGGAATCAGCCATTAAGAAGTTAGAAATGAATGGGGTTTAGTTGAATTTTAGTGTTTATGATTTATGTGTTGTTTATCCTGTTTAAGTTTAATATGTTTAAGGATGAACTTTGTTTAAATTTAAGTTTAAGTTTAATGGGGATCGGATGGATCCTTTCTTTAGGTGTTGTTTAAGTTTAATGGGATCCAGTTTAATGTGTTAAATTTTAAATAAAAGGGTTTATAAATTCAAGGGTTGTTTAAGTTTAATGGGATCCAGTTTAATGTGTTAAATTTTAAATAAAAGGATTTATAAATTCGAGTGTTGTTTAAGTTTAATGGGATCCAATTTAATACTAAAACAGAGGATTCACTGGATTCACTAAGTGTTCAACTATTTTAATTAACTGGATTCACTAAGTGTTGGTTCATTTAATTTCCCACTCTCTTTCCTAATTTAATAAATCCATTTCCCATCAAAATTAATATCCCCACCTACCAACACCTTAATATTTACTCTAAAAAAAATTCTCTATATTTTGACATAAATCTCTCCTAAATCTAAATGAGCCAATCCACATCACTGTAACTTCCACTATCTTTTCAACTTCGTATACTTAAACGACGGCACCATATAAGAGATAGATATAATCATTTAAGTGGATACTTAAACGACACCATTAAAAGACACCATTAAAACCAAATCCCTTCCTAAGGATATCATCATTTAAACGGGCGCCAACTAGCATTAACTACCCTTCTCGCATCCTAACATCTCTTATTTAAACCCTCGAAGTTTCATTATCTTTCCATCTTCCCATAACTTCCATTATCTTCTCCACGTAAACTTTTTTCCCTTTTTCCCCTCAACTATCCTTCAATCAATGGAAATTAAACAAATCTGCCACACGTTACGGGTTCCCGTCATAGTAACCAAGAAGATTCTTCGCTTGTGACGGGAGCAAACCGGGTCCTCATTTCTGGAAATAGTGGGATGAGGCCATAACGGAAGAGATGGCTGATCGGATGGCTGATCTTGAAGAGAAGTTTGAAGAAAAACTGGCGGTCAAGAATGATGAGATTGCGGAGTTGAAGAGGAGGGTCAGAACGCTTGAGAAACATGTTTTTGGTGGTAGCGGAGATGCCAACGTAAGTGCTTCAAGCGGCGATGATAGTGATGATAGCGGGTTTGTCTGGCTAACTAGTACAACTATTTTATGTTTTTTTTATGTTTTTTTATGTATTGTTTATGTTTTTTCGGATTTTAAGTTTTTTGTTTTCTATGTTTGATATTATGTGTACTTTTTTTTATTTTCGGATTTTATGTTTTTATTTTTTTATGTTCTTATTTTGTATTTTTGGATTTTATCCCAACTAATGTAAGGGACTAATTTTAATTGAAGCTGTTTTTTATTTACGGTTTATGCATTTGCATCCATTTGCATTACATTAAATGTTTCGGCATTAAATTAAACTTTTATGTGTTCTAACCAAACGATAAAGTAAACACCAAATATAAAAAAAATAAATAAAACACCAAATTAATTGTTCCCACCTACCAAGCAAGAATATTAAAATTTCCACCAAATCCCATTCGTTATCCATCTATATTTCATATTCTCATCTATTTCCTTTCTCATTCAAAATCATCTAGTCACTCTCATAGTTTTATTTCTCTCTTTTTCCATATCTTGTTGTACCCAATGGCTCGCCGCGACCCAAATTGTTGCCCTCAAGAGTACGACTTAAACATCAGCGACACTAGCTTTGACGAGCACAACCCACTTCTTGTCGAAAAGATGATTGTTGAGGGGTCGGCAGACGGGATCCCATGAGGTTGTGCATGTGGTAGTGGGATGATTCTTCAACGTGAACCCAACGGACCACATAAGGGGAGAAGGTATTATGCGTGTTATAAGACAAGACCCGGTCCCCACTTCCGACGTTGGTAAGATGATGCCATTACACAAGACGTCATGTTCATGAAGACTGAAAACCGAGAACAACAACAACGCATTCAACAGTTGGAATCTGAAATCTTGATGCAGAACCTTGAAATCGAGGAGTCCAAGAGAAGAATTGCTAAGCTAGAGCGTAAGCTGAGGGGGATTCACAAGGCGACTCGCTGATGGTGCAAGTAGTACAACTTTGTGACAACTATGTTATGGTTTATTTGAATTTTATGTGTTTCTTTTGAATTTTATGTGTTTTTTTGAATTTTATGTGTTTCTTTTGGATTTTATGTGTTTTTTTTGAATTTTATGTATTTTTTTTTATTTCAAAAACTAACCACTTAAAACAAAACACAGTCATCCTGATTGTCTTAAAACCGAAAATATATAACTGAAGTTAACAATTGTCCCACACATGTCTCTATTTATCCTAATTATCCTAAAACCACAAAAACATAACTCAAATCATTTACGCTCACCCTTACGTCCACGTTTTGAAAGTCCTGTCTCGAGCACTTGATTGTTCTTCCTCTTCTTCTTGTTCGTTGTTTTGTCCTTCTATTTCTCTTCCTTCTCACCGTCATCATTCTCTTTTTCATCACTATTGTTTTGTTTTTCTTCATCATCCTTCTCTTCTTCTTCTTCCTCAACCTTCTCTTCTTCTTCCCCATCCTTCTCTGTTTCTTCTTTATCCTTATTTTCTTCTTCATCATCGTCCTTCTGATTGTCTTCTTTCTCTTCTGCTCCACCTGTCCCCAAAGGGGTGCGCATAGGAATAGAATTTGATAACACGACAATCATTTCTTCCAAAGCAATGACCCTCTTGGTCAAATCATTTACGCTCGTGCCCAATCGATCAAAATCGGCAACCAATGCATCATGCATTTTCTTCAACGTTGTGACTGAGTCCTCTGTTTCTTGAGTCTTAGTCACTTTACGTTTTCCCTTAAGCTTACTGGTTGTATTCTCGGCGCCTTATCATCTTCTTCACGCCCTTTTATATCCTCCTTGAATAGACTCGAACCATATGTGTCTTCCATTTCCCAATCTTTTCATCCAGCTGTCGAGAATAATGTCTATGACATCATTCTCCTCTGCCGGATTATATAAGGCATCCATAAGCTCTTTCTCGTCCTCTCTTGGCCGCAGTACACTGTGAAATGCCTATAAAAAAACAACAATTCTCCATACTAAGAACAACCAACAATTGTCCTTAGAGCAAATCAAACAAATGATTAAACTATTAACTAACCTTAGCTTCACCAAGATCATTACAAATCTATTCGACCGGAAATCCTTTCACGGAGCTTACTTTAAACCTCAATTTACACATTCGGGGACACCCTTCACGATCCTCTTCTTCATCTTCTCTGAATTTGACCATCAACTCAGGGATAACCTCAAAAGCTAGAAGCTGCAAAGCAAAAAAATTGCCACATCACCATATAAATCATTTACTATTACCATGGAATTCACATTATCGAATTTAAAATTAGATAACAAACCTCCAATGGTATTATGAAACATGGGAAGTTGACGTACACTCCGTTCACCTCGCCATTAAAAAGCTTCATGACGTGATTTATTTCGCGTAGAGTGTCAAAGAACGTCAAATGGCCCTAAGGAAAATTCTCGCATTAGTCTAAATCTATGACCTTTGTTTGGAAGAGCCTCCTTCCCACGCTTCGAACTTCCTTTAATGATGCTAGAAAGGAAATAAAGTACTACCATCTTCAGCCTATCAGCCGTCAACTTCATGCCTGTGAACTTCGCTTCAATCTCTTGGTGAGCCACTTTTTTGTTCTTAAAGTGCTTCTCCACAAATTTCTTGTTGTCATGTCTCTCGTAGTTTTCCGGATATTGATGACAATCAAATCCTGAAATCAGAGCATGTTCATGCAAAGAGTACCTAATCAGAACACCATTTACCAGGAACCATGCTTCATTCTTCTTTTCCGTTTTCACGGTTTGTAATAGCAGCAGGTACATCCCCATGGTCCTGTGGTTTTCATCCCTTGTCATGTGGAAGAAGTGAAGGAACTACTAGTGATTGAGAAACCACTGCATCTCTACCTTGGTCAGAACTTTCGTCAAAGTTTTTACAGCTTGTGCAACATAACACCTTGTTGCTATCTACATCGGTTTGTTGTAAAACTTGACCTTATGTACAGTTGATGTGGAGGCATTGCTTCTGGTTCATCATCAGAATCCTACATTCAAAATCAAAGCCACAAACCTACCTTAAACATACAAAAAAACAGAGACCAAAACGGAGACCATAACCAGTTGTCCAAAAACATGTTTACCAAAGCATAGACAAAAAAACGGAGACCAATAACATGCTTAACAGACCAAAACGGAGACCAAAAACATGTTCATCATCAGAATCCTACATCTTTAATTGTCCAAAACAGAGACCATAACCAAGAACTCTCCAATAGATTTTTCAAACTCAGTCAAATCACTAATTCCATAAACAAAAACAATCCATAAACAAAAGGATCCTAAAGAAAACAACATCAAAACACAAAGGATACCAATCAAAACCCATAAACCAAAACCCATTAACCAAAACCTTACCGCTTTTTCTGAATTCTTTTCTGAGTCACCATTCAGTGGGTTCAGTGGGATCCGGTTCAGTGCCGCCGTCGCCATCGCCGCCAACGCTTCAGAAGCAGAGCCATAGCTGGAATCTTCTTCAATCCTATTTGACTCCAAATTTACTTCGGATTCTTCAAACCTTTTAGCGGTTTATGCTTCCCTTGACTCGCCTCCGGCTTCCAATTCGCATGTCTTCTCCGACAAGCTCTCACCTCTCAAAGACGGTGAAGTGAACGTCTCTTGCTCGCCCACGTTCGTCTCTTCACCACTCGCATCGTCCCTCTCTCTCTCGGTTGAAATCCACGAATTCTCCCTCGCGATAGAACAAAGAAGTAACGGGAATTCTTTTGATTTGAATATTGGGGTAATTTTTTGGAATTGGAAGAGTTGGGTAAAGGTAATTTATTTGGTTAAATTTTAATTTTTTGTTTAAATTTGGTTTAAATTGGTTTTGGTTTAATTTTCAGTTGGTTTATGGGATCCGATTCGGATCTAATGGGTTTCTGGGTATAGATTGGATTTTGCTTGGTTGGGTGATGTAAATAACCCCAACTTTTAAGGTTAATGATCATTGTATAGCTTTATTGATTTAAAAAATAATTACAATAAATGGGAAAATAACAGAGGAGTATTATAACCACTTTTCTTCCAACTGAGAGTGTTTTAGCAATTGATCCCTCTCCAACAACGTTACCACTCTTCCATATTCTCTCTTCGAGTATTCTTTTTTACCTTCAATCTCTTCAACTTCGAATTAACTATACATGTGACAACTAATCCACGGTTTAAGCTAGAAATTGCGTGGAACATTGGCGAAAATGGGGTAAACTTAAGAGTTTACTTATTTTTCGAAAATGTAGGATTTTCTGGTTGGTTTAGGGGCGAATGTGACGTCCGATTTTGGTTTTAAGGGTTTAAGTGTTGATTTTGGGAGTTTTTGTCCAAATTTCGTCACATTGTGGTTTAGGGTTTAACTAATGGCTTAATTTTGGGTTTAACGTTAAGGACTAAGTATTAATTTTAGTTTAAGCTATTAATTTTGGTTAAGTGTTGGGGTTAATCCAAAATTTTGGATTTAGGGTGTTTTAATCCGGTTTAGGATCAATATTATGGTTTTTTTTTGGTAAAACAATTTAGTATATTTTAGGGGTTTAGAATCGGCTTTAGGGGTTTAAAACGAGTTAATTGTTTACTAAAAGTTTAAAATTTTGGGTTAGTGTTTATTATTAACTAAATTTTATATGGTTGTTTCAGATTTGTGACTATTGAATTACATATCGGCGGGAATTGGGCTGATGAAGCTCACTATATCGGAGGTGATGTTCATCGTCATTTGTTAAACGACAATGCTTTGAGAGTTGGTGACTTATGTCAAGTAGTTACAAAGCTAGGATACGAACTCAACAACTCCTGCTTCACTTATTTTAAAGATGCAGAAAAGACAGACAAAGTTGTGGTCTTAAACGATATTGATGTGATTGCATTGGTAGATTCGGCAAAAATATCGAATTGCTTAAGTGTATATGTTGATGATCAGCCTAATGATGATGGTAATGACCATGATGATGATGATGATGATGATGATGATGATGATGAAGATGATGATGATGATGTTGATTATAATGATACTGGTTCTACCATGTACTTAGGTGAAAGTGATGAGGAAGATGAGAGAAACATTGAGTTATACCTAGGGCAAAAATTATATTCGAAAGAGTGTTTAAAAAAAGTTATCTTTAAGTATGCTATGGAGAACAAAATGAACATAAGATACACAAAGTTAGAGAAGAAGAAAGTTCAAGCGTGTTGGAACAACGAAGGATGCGAGTGGAAGTTGTATGGATCGATCAATAGCTCGTCAAATATGTGGAAAATTAGAACCTATATTAGAACTCACACTTGTTCGTGGGATGGACATGTGAAGATATTGAGTGCGAGGAAGATAGCTAAGAACTTTTTGAATGAGTTCAGGTTAAATCCCGAGTTAAGCACTAAGCAGATGAAAGACAAGTTGAGTGTGCAACATATACAAGTTAGCAAGGATAAGTGTCAAAAAGCTAGGGATATATGCCGTATGATGATTAAGGCTGAGTATTACGAGCAATTCGCGAGGATGTATGATTACACGACAGAGCTTAAGCGATCCAATCTTGGTTATACGGTCATATTACACACAATGTACCATGTGTTTAATAGATTCTATGTGGGTTTTACATCGCTAAAGAACGGATGGATCAAAGGATGTCGGAAAGTGATTCACCTCGAAAGCACATTTCTACAAGGAGATATCGAAGGTGAGCTTCTTACTGCAGTGGGACGTGATGCGAACAACCAAGTGTATCCAATTGCATGGGCTGTTATTGTTCTAGTGGAGAACGAAGCTAATTGGGAGTGGTTTTTAACTCTCCTTCAAGAAGATTTGGGATTTGGTCTTGGAAACGGTATGGTTTTAGTTTCAGATAAGCAGAAATATCTAATAATCGCTATCGAGAAGGTGTGTCCATATGTTGAGCATAGGATATGTGCCAAGAATGATGTTGTTGAGAACAACATGAGTGAATCCTTTCACGCAACTATTAGTAACGTGCGTGACAAACATATATTCCAATTGCTTGAAGACCTTCGCAGAAATGTCATGGTGAGTAATGCAAAAAAGGACGACTTCATTGCGACACAACATTGTCAGATTACTCCTTGGGTGCAAACGATCCTAGAGAAGGCAAAACTCAAATCAATGGAATGTAAGTCATGCAACACAGGAAGAGGATGGTACGATGTTGATGATGATAACACTAAATATAAAGTATATTTGCGTGGTGATGATATATCGTGTACATGTAAACGATACGAGGTAAGTGGAATCCCTTGCGCACGTATTGTTTCTACGTTGCGAGCTGATGATATGGAACGGTCAGCTGAAGAGTTGGTGTCATCTTGGTTCTCTTATGATATGTGGGCTGCAATCTATAAAGAAAACATTCGTCCTATGAATGAGATTAATTTGTGGCGTAGGAGTACTAGTAACAAAGTGTTAGCACCGCCGTGTAGAACAATGCCAATGCCAGGACGACCAAAGAAGAAGAAAAAACATACGGTGAATCGGCTAGATAATCAACCAGAAACACAAGAAGATAATAGATTTGCTGACTATTGATGTGATATGGTATGAGTTATGTTATATATAAGCTTATGTTTATATGTTTTTCTTTTTACATTTTGTTTTTTCTTGTAGATTTGTAGCAAGAAGTTAACAGTTCCAAGACCACCAGGAAGAAGAGAAGGTCGTCGAAAGAAAGCATCAAATTTTTAGTGATGGTGGAAGATCTACTTTAGGTGCACATGAGTTTAACCCATGAACTAATTTAGATTTTTGAGTTGATCGTTTATGTAGTTATTAGAGCATCTCCAACCCATACCTCAAAGTTGATCGTTTAGGTCTTTTGCTCCAATGCTAAAACCTTAAACTTATCTTTAAAAATCTAATTAATTTATGTTATAGTCCTTATTCTATAAAATAATTTAATAATATCATAAAACTTTTGTAAATAGTAATAAGCATACATTTTAAATAACAAAAGTACAACAAACAATTAATTAGTAAAATTATCTCCGAAATGATTTCATATATGATCAACTAATGCATTTCGAAGTGATAAATGAGACTCTTTGTTTTTTATCTCTAGAGTACGATCTAAAAGTTGCTGAAAACGACTATTTTTGTTTTTTACCATTTCAAGAGTTGCTTCAAGATCAATTTTACCTGAAAATTAGTATTATTACAGTGTTTGAATTTGTTTAGTGTTTTGTGTTTATGTAACTTTTTTTTGTTGGATTTCATGATTTTCATGTATTGTTTCATTTATTATAAATTTGCTTAATAATTTTTTATTATTGAGTAAATTTTGTTTTAATATTAGAATTAAAAATTAAAAATGGACTAAAATGATAAATAAGAATATTAACAAAATTATTTATGATATACAAATTATAGAGATTGAAATACAATTTATAAAAGTTTTTAAGGTTTCAATATTAAAATCTTAAATTTGAGGTTTCAGTTTTTGAAACCTTAAAAATAAGGTTTTAAGATTTGCATTGGAAACCCAAAAACCTCAAAAATAAAGTTTTAAGGTTTGGGTTGGATTATTGCTTGTAGACATCGGTAATTTGTGTTGTGTTAGACATGGTTAATGTGTGCTATGTTTGTTTGGAAATTTTAGTCGTTTAAGACATGAGAGTGAGTAATGTGTGTTATGTTATGTTAGACATGGATGATCTATTTTATGGTAAACCATGTTTGTTTAATTCAATATTACTTATAATTACATTCAATTAACACTACAATTAACGCCAAAATTAACACTTAGTAATTCAAGTTTAAGACATGAGTAATGTGTGTTTAAAACTATAATTCAAGTTTAAGACATGAGTAATGTGTGTTTAAGACTATAATTCAAGTTTAGGACATGAGTAATGTGTGTTTTGTTAGCCATGGATGATCTTATTTTATGGTAAACCATGTTTGTTAATTCAAGATTACTTTTAATTACAGACAATTAACACTACAATTAACACTATAATTTACAATAAAGTAACACTATAATTCACACTTACATTAGCACTTTAATTCACACTAAATTTTATCTATCATATACTACAATGTCAGCATATCTCTCTGCTATAGCTTTTTTTTTGTTGTGAAAGGTAATCAAGCTCTACCATAACATTCTACTACTAATTTTAACTATTTTTTTATTTATTACCAATATTTATATTAACTTTTTTTAGATTGCTACCTTACTCCATTTTCTTCAAACAGAAAATTATCTGATTATTCAAAAAAAAGTTAAATGTATCATATGATTCACTGCAAAACACAAATAGCCTTTGGAAACTGAAGCAGAAAAGAGATTATAACATCAAGAAACTAATCTCAACCCAAACTAGAATTAAAGCATGAAGAAGACGGACATGAAAACGCTTCTAGATACCTTTCTCAAGCATTGCTCTAACTCTCATAGGAAGTCCGTACAGCCGAATGAACCCAGCTGCATCCGCTTGGTTGTAGATTTCACTTCCCTCGAACGAAGATATGTCCTGTCTGTACAGACTGTACGGACTCCTGCGTCCGGTCACGGTTACAGAGCCTTTGTATAGCTTCAATGTCACAGAGCCTGTGGTTTTCTCCGTTATCTTCTCCATGAAAGCGTCCATGGATTCTCTAAGTGGATCGAACCATCTTCCTGCGTACACCAACTCTGCGTATTTCAGGGCTAGTGAGTCTTTTACCTGGATAGTTTCCCTGTCTAGGGTCAGGGATTCGAGTTCCTGTGCAGCTGTAAAGAGAATGGTGCCTCCGGGAGTTTCGTAAACGCCGCGTGATTTCATGCCGACTAGACGATTCTCAACCATGTCGATGCGGCCAATACCGTGTTTGCCGCCTATTGTGTTTAACTCGGAGAGAAGAGTGGCGGGAGAGAGGGCCTTCCCGTTGAGAGCGACTGGAATTCCGGATTCGATCCCTATCTCAACGTATCTGCAAGTACAAAATCATTCAATTTATCAAGATTAGGGAAGCAAATATAGCAATGAAGTGTAGAGCTGGTCAGAGATAAAGGCGTGGAACTGAAGAATGATATGCCATTGCAGGGCCAAAGACTGTAATGGTGAAATGACCCCAACCTTTTCTCCATCTTTTATACTATTTTTTTTCTATTACCTTTTTAAACTCACTGTTTCAATTAATTGGGTATTTCCGTGAAAGAGGAGGGGCTAAAAGACTGAATCTGTAAAGTTTGGAGTTTAAAAAACCAAATTAAAATGTGGGAGTTTTTTACACAAAACCGGAAAAGGTTCATGTCACCATAATCTCAAATTTATACTCTTGTTATGTAAATTCCAAAAAAATTTAAAGATTAAGAGAAAGGGAATTTACTCGGGATGATCAGGAGCATCTTCTGGATCTACACTCATCATATACATATCTTTCTTCGGCTCGTTTGCTGGATCTTCCAATATGTCACCCTTGTAATAAGCAGAAGTTTGATATCAGAGAGTGAGAGATACATCGTCAGGAATTGAAGCATGTGACAAAACTGTGCCATTTGCATCAAGAAAGAGAATGTGAATCAAGAGTTGAATTCTACCTCATGACTAAGGTGCCATAGATTCCTGTCCCGGCTGTAAATAGATTTCTTTGTCACTGGGACAGGAACGTTATGCTTCTTTGCATACTCAATAGCATCTTCTCTGCCTTGGATTTCCCATTCTCTCCATGGTGCCACAACTTTAAGTTCAGGGTTCAATGAAAAGAATGTGAGCTCAAACCGAACCTGGCCAATCAGTAGATGTTATTGTAAGAATCTATGTGTAATTTAGAAATGATGCTTTTAACAATTCGAGACTTGCCTGGTCATTTCCTTTACCGGTACACCCATGAGCAACAGCATCAGCTCCAACCTCTGCTGCTACATCAACCATGGCCTATTATTTTTTGAAGTTGTATTAGATATTGGAAACTCAAGCTAATGAGTATACTTTTCAATTCTTTATTACTTGATTTATTTACAATCCAATCATTTCCAAGGGTAAAATTCCCAAATTTGTTACCTTAGCAATGACAGGGCGTGCCATGGAGGTACCAAGCAAGTATTTCCGTTCATAGATGGCACCAGCTCTAAGACAAGGGAATATGTAATCCTTCACAAACTCCTCAGTGAGATCCTTAACGACCAACTGAGAAGCACCGCTAGCCTTGGCCTTTTGCTCCAAACCCTCCAACTCTTTTAGTCCCTATACAGATCAAGCATTTAGAGGTGGAGAAGACATGGTAGAATGCAATACTATATTTATTTCTTTGCTAAATAATAGTCAACATTTGCCATGTTGTAATGTACCTGACCAACATCTGCGGTGAAGCACACAACTTCACAGCCATAATTCTCCCTGCGAAACAGGCAACCATTTTATAAGCATATATATTCATGAACTCATTTCCACCACAACAGCTTCCGTGTAAAAGTGATGAATGGATTAAAACAAACAGGCCCTAAACTGGTTGTTTCTCATTCCAGATGAGTGTCTAGTGCCTCATGCCATAAACAAGAGGAGTTTAACAAGGTTTTCTTGCTAGAGACCAGAAATAAAGTCAGCAAACGGAAGATATACTTTAGCCATGGCACGATGACGGAGGTGTCTAAGCCTCCACTGTAGGCTAGAACGACTTTTTTCAATTTTCCACGAAGTCCAGCCTCCTTTAAATCAGCAGCCGAGACAGTATGTCCCTCACCAGAGTGCACAGCTCGGATAGCTGCATTGTTCAAGATTGAAGTGTTAAGAACATCCCAATGCAAATACCCTAGGTGGATTATCACACAACATGCTCCTTCTAAGCATAAAATTCCATAACAGGACAGAAATATGCTAAGAAACTGAGCTGATTCAGTAGTACTAACTTCACCTTGACTCTTGCAACCGTGAGCGCTTCCAGAAACATGACTGCTCACAACGGCATTTCCAGCAAGCTGGCTTCGTCTCACAGATAGCTGCATTCGGTAAAAACAAATAGAGGGAAGCCATTTAGATTTTAGACACAAGGTGAATGAAAAACATAGCCTAAATATCAATTCAAGCATAGAATCTCATAGGAAATACCTCTTGAAATGGAGAATTGGTTCTTAAACAAGCTACATTCTGACCTCTTAAGGTACCTACGAAACATATCAAATCATCAAGAACATTTCGAGGTCAATCTGTTGGAATACACCAGAGATCAATAAATAAGTGCAAATTTCTCGATCGAAATAGAAATCAGAAGTAGTTATGAGAGAGCTGCGCGAAATCATAGTCAAAGAGTAGCTCTATGCACATCTAACAGAGCAAACCGGATGAATCCGTACAACGAAATGAAACGAAGGAGATAGAAAGAGAGATAGAGAACCATTGTGAGGGATACGGAAAGAGGGAGAAGGAAAGGTAGTCGCCGTGAGTTCAGCCATGTAAGAGTGCTCTCTGTGCTGTGCTGTGCTGTGCTGCGTTCGAAAATGGAGTTGCCAACAACAGGGTCCACGTCGTCTAGGGTTTTCTATTATTCAGTGCATATCTTTATTCCATATAATTTCATTTTTGCCACTATAACACTAAACCAGAGACCGCGTAACACATGTTAATCAGTCTTTTCCTTTTCAAATAAAATTTAGGCGGACATGCCTCGAAAATCGAAATTGCATCTAGTGATAGCTTAAAATTTTTTTAACCGGTTTAATTATTTCATTTAGTTAACTTGGTAATTGTTTATATTTATACGTAAAATTACAAGTAGAAACATAAAAATGATAACGTCCGAGCAAGGTTGGAGTGTAGATTATTAATTTATTTATGTTTCAAGAATTTTCAACTCAAAACATTTAATAAATAAATTGTGGAAGAATCATTTTTTTTCTGTTTAGAGTCTTGTAAAACTTATGACTTTTACAAATAAATTATTACCAATTTAATCATTTTAGATCGTCCTTATATAAATTTCATATATTTCCACACACTACAAATTTAAGATTAGAAAAAAACCCATTTATTAGTGTTAAAACAAAGAAAAGAAAATGAAAATAGACATAGAAATTGACGAAAAAAAAAGTTGTTTTTATTGTTTTCATGTTGAACAATCAAATTTATAGTAACAAAATTCAAAAATGTCTTAATTGAATATTTTATTTGATAATGGAACAACAACTTAAAATACACACAAAAACTAACCCACAACATGCCCTTTCATCATTCAAACTCAATATATAAATACGAATATCTTGATGATCAAAATCAATATATAAATCAACATACGCGTGTAACGCAAAAAAAAACTCTAGTATATATAAAAAAACCAGTAAAACCCGATAAAATCATAACGTTATCTATTTTGTGAGATTTTTCTGATGCATCTTTATATACTGATGATGAAAATGAGCCTACAAAGTTGGCACTAACTCACATCTCTCAGTCATACTGCAATTTCTCCCTTTCACAAAACAAACAAAGAAGCAATTTCTTGTTTATTTTGTATGGTAAAATAGAGTGGCTACACACTGATTGTGTTCTGCTGATCTGCGGGTGCAACCAATTGCCAGAAGGAACAATACGCAGCGATATCTGCCGGTTTTAGCCCCAACGTAGAAATGTTG
This sequence comes from Aethionema arabicum, assembly GCA_000411095.1. Taxonomy (NCBI): domain Eukaryota; kingdom Viridiplantae; phylum Streptophyta; class Magnoliopsida; order Brassicales; family Brassicaceae; genus Aethionema; species Aethionema arabicum. Next base: position 60,159 of record KE152272.1, on the reverse strand, counting down.
CGGCCGTACTCCTGGTAAAACTAGTATTTGAGCAAACATGGAAGAGATACAAGAAGGAGAGATTTGAGAATATTACCTGAATATCGAGGAAAAGCTGCATACACATCTTGTCTGCATCGGATACATTTTGGTCCGAGACACCGGAGGCTGCACCTCCTCGTCTTAGTGCACCTTGACGGAATTTTTGAAGCGATGACTCTCTATTTCTTGCCTACACATAGTACAGATATAATAATACAAACGAGTTCAGAGAGTATATTTGTCTGCACATAGTACAGTTAAGTATCTTTGTCTGTATCGGACACATTCTGGTCCAAGAAAAGTGTGTCTCCTTTTAGTTATGGTTAATTTGTCAATTCAAATCCTGTTTTTGGGTATTTTCTTAAAACAGTGTTGTTAAAAGGAAATATGGTATTTTACACTCTAAAATCCCTCAACTTTTAAAATACCCTGAACTTTGATAACAAGGTTTTTTAAACCAAAGCCAGAGTTTTTGGATCAAAATTAAATTTTAAACACAAAATTAAACTTTAATCCCAAATTTAGGTTAATTAGATCATAGTTTCAAGTTTAAATTTGCGATTTCAATTTAAAAATTTTGGTTATTAAGGTTTAGGGTTATAAAAACCCAGTTAACAAAGTCTAGGAATTAAAATATCATTTATCGAAAGGTTTTTTCACCAAACAGAAATAGTTCAGGATCTAAAATACCATAATCCCTTGTTAAATATGTAATGATACTGAAAATGCACTAAAGACTCTGTAAATCTCAGCTTTGACAGCTGGGATCTCACTTCTGAATTATATATCGATCACTAATCCTCCAGTTTTTAAAATAGAATGCTTACCGTGCTAACAAGGCCAGCAGCTAATTCATAGTACCGCCCGGTAATTTCCGTGACAGTGCCAAGCAGTAACCCCTCCTTTGTTTCGTGTGTTAAGTAATGACTTGCCTTTTCTCCCTCAAGAAAGGTCTATTGATAGAAAAAAGCACAATAATCCACATGTCAGAATCCATTGGTCCAGTAACAACTATGAATGTTAAAACCGTAGCGCTAAAGCTGAATACCTTTAGTGGCCGCAATATTCCTCCAACATATGGTGAGTGCCTGACAGGCAGTGGTTTAGTTGTCATCCTAAATGTTGCGAATATTCCACTAAGTTGGCTAAGATCCTACGAGAGAAGAAAATGTTTTCCATCACAGGCTTTAGTATGTATGATATATGGAGGAAATCACTAACCTAATTAGTTATACAGCAACTATACTCTACAACTGTTGTAGCATGTGTTCACCAAAGCAGTTAAATAAAACCCAAATGCATAAACTAAACGTTGTACTTAACGTTAGAACTTACCGAATAAATATATGACTAACGACTTCAATTATTGGTATGTCTTCTCTAGGTAGGCAAATAAATCCCTAAAAGTGCATAAACTAAAATATGTATCTAACGTTTATCAGTTGTTACCTCAACAGATTTATCAACAAGGACTTCAATTATAGCGGTGGTAAGTAAAGGTAGGACATTCTTTAATGATTCTCCACCCTGTAACATGCTCTGCTTCACCACATCAAGAACTACGGTGGAGCATGATGATAAATACTGCAATATCTGTTCAACATAATCGCCACAAACTTCCGAGGCTAGAGAATTTACATCATGTATAATCTGCAAGGAAGAAAACGTGTAAACATTCCAATAAACTTGTTGTTCAAAGCATTTTTATTACCTACACTTTAAATTTATAGTTCACAATAAAAAAAAAGCTTTTTAAGTTGTTCCACGGAACATAACTGCAGCTGATATAAAAACACCAAATCTGGAGAATTCCAAGACGTCAAAAAAGAAAGGGGCTGGAAACAATCTAAATAAAAAGGGACTTACATATACAAAATCATTAGGAGTGGCTGAAGCTGCCCACTCACAACCAGGACTCGGGTTGGCATTACCCTTTCTAGTATTCAACGCAGATGACACCCAAATGCAATATCTACATGTTATGACAACGTTATCAAAATGCGAATTAAAACTAAGTCTAACAAGCATGGAACATATTTTCGCAAACCTTGAAAGAAGCTGCAAGGTCAAGCGCAGAAATTTATCGGCAGCAGAGAAAACAAGAACATCTTCTTTCCAGCATGATCGTAAGCTCTCCAAAAGAGTGACACTCTGTCTGAGCGTTAACTTGGGCGAACCCAGCTCATCTGAATTAGAGTTCTGAATGAAAACTAGAGAAGCGGAAGTAAGAGCAGAATCCAAGGCTCCAGCTATCTCCTGAAACCTGAAATTATATATTTTTTAAATTAGAGGCATTCAGTAACCATCAATATAACAAGTCAAGAGCCATCTATAATGTTTCATAAGTACCTCAAGGAGAAGTATACTCCAACATTCCATTGCTTCATGAATTCAATACATACCGATTCAGCTCGAAACTTAGTGACAGCAGACCTTGATGGACAGTAGCCTTCATAAGAAAATATATGTTATGACTCACTAAGTAACATTTAAAAATTTCCATTCCTAGTATTATGTACAGTTCTTGTTTTATATCGGTTGCAATAAGATCAGTTCACAAGTCATCTGATAAGCCATGCGATCACACTCAGAGCAAGATATTGATCAATTTATCTACCTTCAAGATAAGCCAAGAAATCCAAGCTTGCCTTGTAATTCTTCAAGAATTCAGTTGGTCTTCCAGGAGAAAAGGCTCCTGGTTTGACTTTCTGGATTGCCCAAAGAATTTCTTTCAGGATTGAATTTGCCAAGAAGTTGAAGACATGCAGGCCCGATTTGTCTGTATTAGCAGTACAATACCAAGAAAAGAGTAAGTAAAACTATGTAAAACGACAAAGTTAGAAAGCAAAAACTGTCCAACAGGGATTCATTAACGTGCTTGCTATTTAATGACTATCTAAGCATACTAATTCTAAGTTAGTGTGCCAGTTCAATAAAATTGTTCACAAAATGATTAACAGGACCACTTCTTAACAAGAGAAAAAAGGAATTACTAACAAAGGAGTTTGGAGAACCACAACAATATGGATCACTGAGACTTGAGCAAATTACCCGTAGAAGATATTTCTAGCAGCATTTTACAGTCCTTTGCAATAAAATGCTTGATTTGATTGTAATCGTTTTCAAGTTCATCTCCTGATGTCCCAGTAGCATCTGATGATGTTTCACGTGCAATAACTTTCTGTATAAATGGAGCCACAATCGTTGTACGAAAAATTTCTTCTGCACTCGTCGTGTTATCAATGGCAGCATACGCACGTAGACAGTTATAAAGCACGCTTGTATCACTGTTGTTTAACCCATCAATGAAGCAATGACCGAGGCTAGAATCTAATAACACACTAGCGCTCTGAATCCTCTTCTCCATGTTCTCAATAAAAGGCAGGTTCTGTACTGGCATAACAGAAAAAGTAGTGAGCATCAGCTGTAAGAATTTTAATTGTCCTCTGTGACTAACAGCATACTCGTGTTTTCACAGAACGTCAGGGATTTTACTAGATTTTACCATGCAGCATCTCTTGTAATAACAGATGCTAATCTAAATTTTTTTTGTCAGCAACCTAACAAACCAACAGATTCTTTTAGAAGCCTAGACACTTCTATTCCCCTATACATGTCATAGTAGTTTAATCTTCAGGATACTACTCTTAAAATGCAATATCTATGAAGTCTCTCTCTTTATTTTACTTACAAGAAGCACATTTGCTATTCTCCTTTCACCTTGAAACGCATAAACAGATAGGAGTGAACAGCAAGATCTCCTACAATCAATTGTTCAACAAATTCCTTGGAAAAACTTGTCCATATCTTCCTACTTTTGAACGTAGGGACAGAGGGGCATTTCCAATGTAATCATATATTTTGAGAGAGACAAGAAATTGTGACTTCGAAAAAACAACTTTGGAAAAAACAGTAAATGCATGATGGAGACCTGTGCATGAGCCATGTAGAACTTCAGCCGATTCATTTCACTAGCTATTCTTTCCAAAAGCATGCTTTGGGTTTCTCTCATGGTTGTGCCATCGTTTTGCGTGGAATTTTCATCATTCATAGGACTCCTTCCCGTGGAATTAGCATCCTCGTTTTGCCAGTCAGAAGGAGTACTTGGCAGAACCTTTATAAGCTTTTCAACCTGCATTTACAGTGAAACAGAGAGTATATACGCCAGGCAGTCAAATAATAGCATAATTTGGAAACATCTTCCCTACAGAACTATAGTGCAATGCAATGAGGATCACGAATAATCAATTTGAATATCAAGAAAAAATCTTCTAGTAAACGAAGAAGATCGAGAAGCTATCCCAAGTCCCGCTATTCAGATCTACTCCCCGACTAATCGCCGGGATACGTAAAATGAAAAGCATGAAGCAGGCTTAAGATCCAAATGGAGACATTTACGCGGACAAAACTTTTTCAGTGGACTCTTAATATTGAAAAACGAAGATCATGTACCTTGGATACCACATGAAAAGTGTCGAGCAACAATTCCAGAACCTCCCGGGCAGCAGCAGCATCGGAGCGCTGATGCAATCCACTTCTTAGTGCGAATAATGCTGCTTCTACAGATCCACGAAATCCCGTGATCTTCTCTCGGAGCTCAAAGAGCGGTGCGCGCATGCGGACTACAGCGGCATCGATATCGACGAGCTTAGTGCTTAAATTTACGAAATCTGCATAGTCTCGATTGATGAGATCAACAAGTTCGCGGTTGAGGGATGCAAGGTGGGAGCGGAGTTCGGAGCGGAGAGTGTCAAATGGAACGAACGTCCGGATCTCTGAGATATACGACTCAGAGTTGAAGTCGGGGGAGAGAAAGAGGGAAGGCTTGAACCATAGAGGATGAGAGTCGTAAGGATCCGAGAAGAAGTCGGTGGCGGATCTCGGCGCTGGCGACGGTGACGTCGCGACCAGATCTGACATTTTGGCTTCGCTGCTTTCTGTGTGTGGGAAGCCTGAGGTCACCATATACATCTGCGTGGACTGCCTGCCGTATCAAAGTTATAGAACTGAACTGCGTGCTGTTTTAAGTTGATGTAATACCAATTTATTATTATTATTTTTTTAACGCATGTAATACTAATTTATTATGAGAGATTTGTTGAAAGAACTAGAACTTTCAAATTATTGTGAATTTTAGCATTACATTAAAAAAAATGATGTTTTATACCCAAAAACGCATTTAGTGTGAGTTTTAACTTTTTAACACATCCAAAACTTATATATTTAATGAAATGACAGTTTATGTGATGATTTTGCTACTATTCAACTTATTTTAGTTATACCGTGTCGTCGCAATTGTCGCGGTTGTCTATCTCTTCCTGTGTTTCTCTTTTTGAGGACGGTTTCTCATCTAGTTACGGCGGCAAAACGGTTATTTGACGGTTTTCCTCCTGATTTCTCCATCTCCATAGCGGTTATTGAATGCCGTTATGATGAATTTGGTTATAAATCCTTTTTTTTCGATTCTTCTCCCTATTCACTCAGTGCACGATGGCTAACATCCGACAAGCAATTCAAGATCTCACTTTATGCCTCTCGGACGACCCAGTTCCTCTACCGGTGACGGTATGTTCTACAGCGGTTCATGCACATCGTTTTTGTCTTGTTGGTCGTGCACTAAATCCACGAAAACAAAACTTGAGGGCAATCGTTGCCACACTGGCGCGCGATTGGGGTCTAAGCGGTATGATTACGGGACGAATTATTGATGGACAGAGGTTTCAATTTGTCTTTCCCTTCGATGATCTTCTTCAATCTATGCTCAATGGAGGCCCTTGAGCGTTTAATGACAGGATGTTAGTAATTCATCGTTGGGACCCTACTGTGGAGGCTATTGTTCTGAATAATATTTTTTTTTTTTGGTTCAAATTCGTGGAATTCCTCTTCGGTATCTCACGCGTCCTGTTATCTCTCACATTGGTCTGACTTTGGGACATGTTGAGGAGATTGATTTCAGTCGTACAGATACAGTCGCTGTGGAATTTGTTAGAGTTAAAATTCGATGGAATGTCGATTCACCACTTCGTTTTCAAAAGCTCTATCAGTTCTCGTCGGGCACCGATACTCTCCTCAAGTTTAAATATGAGCGTCTTCGGGTGTTTTGCGAAGACTGTGGTCTTCTTACACATGACTCTGATTCTTGTGTAGTGCCTCCTACTGAAACCTTACTCTAGGCTCCTGATGTTTCAACGGGTGAGACCGTTCCTCCTTTGATTGCTCCTGCCCAGAGTATAGTCCCTTCCAACGACCACATCCAGGATGTTCCCTCTTCTCTGGTGGAGTCTTTACAGACTGATGCTACTGCCATATTCAGTCCTCCTGCACGACTCTTTCCCGGTGATCTAACCATACCGGATGAGCATCCCAGACTCACTGTTTCTTCTCATTTGCTGCTTGGTGAGCCTTCCAATAAGAAGGCGAGACTGGAATTACCCTCTACCTCACAGGTTATACATTCCTCAGATGCTCTAGGCCAACTTCATTCCGATTATATGGATTCCCGGACTCCTTCTCCGAGTGACGATTTACTCAGTAGAGGCGCGGTGGGCCCAATTCCACCTCTTTTCCTATGAGAGTAGAAGTTTGGAACTGTCGGGGTTTGGGACAACACCTGACAGTTCGACGCCTTAGGGGGATACAACGAGTGTATCGCCCAGACATGTTGTTCCTTATTGAAACGAAGCAACAAGATGGTTACGTTCGTGATGTGGGTATTCAACTCGGTTTCAGAGACATGAAGATTGTGTCCCCTGTCGGTTTAAGTGGGGGATTAGTGGTTTTTTGGATGGATCATGTTGTTGTGTCTTGTCTTACTTTCAATTCCAGAATTGTAGACATGTTTGTGGAATATAAAGCTTTTTCATTCTATATGTCTTGTATCTACGGTCACCCTAACTCTTCTCTTTTTGACACCATTTTTGGGAACAATTGCAGCGCATCTCTGTTTCTCGCCAGGGTCCTTGGATGATTTGTGGCGATTTTAATGACATTCTGCATTCCCATGAAAAACGCGGCGGGAGGCCTCGCCTTGCTAGCAGTTTTAGAGATCTTCGTCTAATGGTGGAAGTATGTGATATGCTTGATATAAAGACTACGGGAAACCGGTATAGTTGGATTGGCAATACCAAGCGTGGGCTAGTGCAAATTTGTTTGGACAGAGTAATGGCCAATACAGCTTGGCGGCATCAATTTCCAGCTTCAATGGCTGAATTCCTTGACTTAGGTGAATCAGATCATAGACCATTGGTGGTTACAATCCGATATTCACCACAAATACACCGAGGCTCTTTTAGATATGATAAATTATATAATGCGTTTTTGGCTATTTTTGTGTCGATATTTTGCTTCTTTTTTCTAGCATTTTCTTGTCTTTAAAAGCTTATTAGGTGAAAGAAGACATAGAGCGAAGATTGGAGCTTCGGTTGAAGTTTTGAGCCAAAAGTGAAGAAATGACGATCAAATATTCAAATGCCCATAACTTTTGAACCGTAAGGAACTACGGCGGCCATAATACC
>KE152272.1:35122-51507 GCA_000411095.1 Aethionema arabicum | reverse complement strand
CTTAAAACCTTTAGTGCATCAATAGGAATTTGTGTTCGACCCTTAGATATATTATTTCGATAGTTAGATCTTCGGATTTAATTAAAACCGGACAAAAATCCTGTTTCAATAAACGGTTATTTGCTCGTGATGAATTTGTTTCAGATGTTTGTCGCTGCTATGCCGAAGATTTATGCCGCATTCAAGATTTTCGCCAGAAACTTGGCTTCCGCCGGTCCAACATCGCCAAATGGAAACGAAACCATCGCACTAATGCCGCCGAAAATATTCAGATTCTGAGAACGCGCCTTAACAATGCTTTAGCTAGACCTTCCTTCCCGTTAGCCGCGATTCATCAGTTACGCACTACAAGAAATATGAATATTGTTAGCATTCGATTAACGCTATTAAAAGTCATTGATAACGAATTATCAAACGTTATCTCTGCGGCAGCTATAATAGGTCACCTATATATTATAGCGGTTTTGTAATATTATGACGTCATGTGAACTATAATAGCATTAATTTTGATTTGCTATAATATATATATTCTAATAACACTTTTTAATGATATATTATATTGTATTGTAGCACTTTATTGTATTAAACATGAACTTTATTATATGTTATTTATAATTTAATTTCACAAATTTAAATCTTGTTTTACATAATATGTTTAATTATATTTATATAATTTATTTATTGCACAAATTATCCAAAACATATATCGAAGTTACATCAAACAAAATCTTTACCAAATCCTAATCCTATGAACAAACAGATGCACTTCTTCCATGTTTGCCAAAGTTTAACACGCTATTATTCATTAATTGCGCTTCTTCCATGCTTGGGCAATAGAGGAGACATCTAAATCACTGTAAAATCATAGATAATTGAAAAGAATCGGTTACTCTAGAGAACAAAGTGATCATGTGATTTGTCAAAAAAAAGGACTCCTTTTACCAAAACAAAAGGGTCTCTAAATAGTTTAAACAAAACAAGGGAAACTCCATCTGGTGGGAAATGTGTAGTTAGTAACAAATCTAAAGTAAGTGAATGAAGTGATAGATGATAATCAAGAGATACCCAAAAAAACGAATGCATTACATAAAGTCATCAAGTGAATGAAACATATAGATCCAAAGACACATCTTAGAGGCATATTAATAACTATAAATGCATCATGTTTTAACACTTACTTGAATGATTATGGAACACAAAGCTGAGCGTTTATTCTTCTAATGTGTTTCCTCTCCGTTGTTAAAAGCAAAAGCTGTAAATAAAAACCAAGAAATCCAAACCACTCCAGAAACTGAATTAACAACCAAAATATGAATTCACGAGAAAAACAATAAAAATCCTTTTTCTTTGATCAAAACAAGAAACTAGGATGCTCCATCTTTCTTTGGTGCAGACGAAACTCCTTTTAGGTTATGTCCGAAAGCAGTAGTTTGGTTTGAGAATCTCACTGCTTCCTTCACGAATTTGGCATCCACCATTGCACTTTCCAACACAAAACACTGTGGTAATGCTTGAATATTACATGTGTTTTGAGACTAGTGCTCAAAGTTCACGAGAGAAGTACTAATCCCTAAGTGGGAGATTCATCCTTTTACCTCAGAACAACTGCGTGCAGAATGGGCAAAACTGTACTTCATCATCCAGCGATGACCTGCATCAGTTCACAATTTAGCTGCACAATCAGACAACAAATTGGTGCAACGAAAAAGGATTAGCAATGAGGACATATCTACCAAACTATAAAAAGAACAAAAACAAGAATGGTATACCTATAAATCTTTAACATACTCCACAGGAGCAAGACCATTGTCTTTATCAACACATCAATGTCTAGAGACTTAGAAACAACATAGTAAACGCATCAAAATCAAGCAATTAGGACACATAAAGTAGAACCAATTGTGCATTACATGTTCAATATGAATCAAAGAATTATAGATGCAGTCTAATTATAATGTTAAACCAGAGAAAAGATCTTTGTCTCTTAACATTTAACAAAGTATAAGCAAAACCACACCAAGAATCAACACTAGCTGTTCACGAATCCAAAAATCAGAAAATACTATTTGATTTTAGTACTTAAATTGCATAAAAGTCATAATACTCTCGCTCTCACTAGCTATTTCGAGCAAAGCATTTCATCAAACACATGGCAGACACAAAATTAACAAATCCGAAATCTCTTCCTCACCTTGCCAAATCTATAAATTGCACGTTAAAAAAACAAATAAAGACCAAAACAGTAACAACCGAAGAACCAAAGTAAGTCGGCGTCTCCGCCAAAGACCTCCCGTCTTTCATCAAATGTTCCATCTCCAGAAACCAGATTTTCCTGGAAAGTGAGAAACAACTTTATTTCCCCGAGAAGAAATGAAATCTGTCAATGTTTTTACTCGATTTAACCTCAGAGAGAAAACCTTAATCTCATAAAGAAACCACAATACATAGACTGAGAAAAGAGAAAGTGAGGAAGGAAGACCTGAGATTCGCAAAAGAGGCAATAAAGTCAAGCTGAGATCAGAGGTTGAAGAAAATCGAAGCTGAAATTGAAGGTGAGATTTGCGAAGCTGAGATTTGCCAATAATTATGATGCAGGTGATGGAAAGAAGAGGGAAAACCTAATTTTCTCTGTTAGCGTAAGTGTGGAAGACGGAAAATAATTTTTAGGTAAAACTCGTGTAAGTGTTGGGCTCTTAATGATATTTTATTATTTCACGTGTAGTTTTTATATCATAGTGTTTTTTTATTGTTATTACTAGATCTCAGAATTTAAGCATAGCACTTTGCAAAACCGTGCTATCATAATGTGCTATCAAAACCATTTTTTTTTGTAGTGACGAGATGCTCTTAATCATGCTTACAAAGAGGAGGAAACCTATTAGTATCTTAAAAGTAGAAGACAGTGGCTACAGGTTGGTGATCAAAATACTTCATATTTTCATGGTGCAAGGAAAGTTTGCAGATCTACAGCTCGTATTCTTAAGATCATTGATGATCAGAGAGTTGTACACACAAAGGATGAAGCTATAGCCCACATAGCTGAGGGTTATTTTCAGGAATTGTTCCAATCGTCGAATATTACTCCTATTGATGATATTATCCCCAATATATAACGGCGAGTTACTTCGGATATGAATGCATTTCTAACAAGACCTATTGAAAATGAGGAGGTTCGGAATGTAGTGTTTTTAATCGGACCGGATAAAGCTTCGGGATATGATGGCTTTCCCGCAGCATTTTTCCAACAATTTTGGTCGACTATTGGTATGGATGTTTGTGCTATGGTGCGGCGCTTCTTTGAAACCGGAAATATGGATCCTCCACTTAATCGCACACAGCTTTGTCTTCTCCCTAAACTCTCCACTGCTTCTCGTTTGTCTGATTACCGGCCGATAAGCCATTGTACAGTCACCTATAAGATTATCTCGAAGATTTTGGTGCTCCGTTTCAAGCAAATATTAAACAGGATAATCTCGGATTCTCAAGCAACATTTGTACCGGGAAGACATATCACTGATAATGTTCTTGTTGTCCATGAACTCCTCACTGCACTTAAATCGAAAAAGGATTACGCTACTACTTACATGGCAATTAAAACTGACATAAGCAAAGCATATGACAGAGTCGAGTGGAGTTTTCTTGAGGCTGTAATTATTAAGATGGGATTCTCGCCTACCTGGATTGGTTGAATTATGTCATGCGTACGCACGGTCTCGTTTTCAATTCTTATTAACGGTTCTGATTTTGGACGTGTTTACCCACATCGAGGATTGCGACAAGGCGATCCACTCTCGCCATACTTATTTATTCTGTGTGCTGAGACCTTATCTCAAATGCTCTGTCAAGCTGAAGCTAAACGTGAATTTTCTGGAATGCGGCTTACACGATCATGCCCTACTATTACTCCCTTACTGTTCGCGAATGACTCTTTATGTTTTTGCAAGGCCACGAGAAATGACTGTGAGTGTATGGCTAAGATACTAAGTGATTACGAAGCTATATCAGGACAGCAAGTCAATTTACAGAAATCTTCGGTTATATTTGGTATGCATATACCTCACCAGCACCGACAGCGTTTAATGCAAGTATATCACAACGATTGGTGGGGGAGGGAAGTATTCGGATTACCTGAACAACTTGAACGGTGCAAAGTACATCAATTTTCCGGTCTTGTGGACAAAGTTTGCCGTACTGTGGATGGGTTGTATAACCAATTTTTGAGTCCAGCAGGTAAAGAGACTCTTATTAAATCGGTCACACAAGCACAATCTGTTTACCATATGAGTTGTTTTCTTATACCCCAAACTCTTTGTTATGAAATGGACCGGATTTTGTCTGCTTTCTGGTGGGGTAAAAACGAACATGGCCGTCGCAAGATCTCATGGGTTGCTTGGCACAAATTGGCTCTCCCTAAAGGTGAGGAAGGTCTTGGTTTTAAAAATCTACGTTCTTTTAATTTGGCTCTTCTTGCAAACAGGCATGGAGACTGTATTCTAATCCACATTTACTACTGGCTCGCCTATATAAAGGAAGATACCATGCTCGCTCCTCGTTTCTAGAATCGAAATGTGGTTACACCCCTTCTTATGGTTGGAGAACAATGCAGGCTGGTAAAAATCTTTTACGACAGGGATTATACTCTCGATTGGGGGATGGTAAAGATACAAGTGTGTGGTCGTATTATTGGTTACCCCAACAACTGCTCTGTTTGGCTGAGAGTGTGAATGGTTCTCGAAACTCTGCTCTCAAAGTCAGCGATTTATGGAAGAATGGAGAAAGAGCTTGGGACTTGGACGTTCTTCGTGCAGTTTTAACACCGCAGGACGCTGGTTTAACCGAGACCATTCGTTTGTCTCAATTCGGGGGACTGGATAAATTTATTTGGGCATACACCTCTGATACACATTATACTGTTAAGTCTGGCTATAAGTTAGCTACTTCTCCAACTCAGCAAAATGCCTCCGCTATCTCCATCCTCGGCAATGTGTCTTTAAAACAGGAAATATAGAAGCTTCCTATAGCTCCGAAGATAAAATACTTTCTCTGGAAGTGTCTAACGGGTGCTTTACCGGTGGCTAGTCGTTTACACTCGCGCATCCAAGGATCAGATCCTCTATGCCAACGTTGTTGTGTCGCACCTGAAACAATTAACCATCTCCTTTTCCAATGCTCACATACACAAGCTATATGGCGATGTTCACAGATTCGTGTCTTTGATCGGACTCATAGCACTGTTGGAGACAATTTTCGTGAGATGTTACAGATCAGCAAAACTCCGGGTTGTTCCAATATTAATCGTCTTCTCCCTTTTTGGATTACTTGGCATATGTGGATAGGTCGTAACCGATTTCTGTTTCGGCAGTAACATGGTCTGCCTCTTGATACGACAAAATTAAATCTCCTTGCAGTCACTGAATGGGTCAATGCTAATTCCATCTTGGTGGACAAATCACGGTGTTCCTCGGCAATACAAACTCGACGACATTCTTTATAGACTCCTCCTCCTCTCCACTGGTTGAAACGTAACTTTGATTGCACATTTCATCAGGCTGTTGATTTTATCGGTGTAGGTAGGATTATTCGGGACCACAGTGGTGCTATGCTTGATTCCGGTTATGCTCGATTACCGAAGGTTGATACGCCATTACAAGCTGAGGCAAGTGGATTTCTATATGTCCTACAACATATTTGGTGCAAAGGATGGCGGTATGTATGGTTTGAAAATGATTGACAGTCTCTGGTCACAATTATTAACAAGGTTGTAGATAGTTTGAAACTTGGAAATCTCTTGGTGGATCTTAAGCAATGGATTAGTCGGCTACCGTTATGTTCACTGGCATCTGTACATCGTGAACAAAATCAAATAGCTGATGTATTAGCTAAGTTAGTTTATAATGCAAACAGTTTGTCTGAATCTTTTTTGATACCGCCCATTTGGATGGTACGATACTTGTATCACCCTTATACACTATAAATAAATAATTCAAATGATAAAAAAAAACTCCCTCCTTTTTTTTTATAAGATGTTTTAGACCTTTTTTCCATAATATTAAGTATTTTCAGTTTTCAATGCACTTTTTATATTTTTTTTGACAGATTTACCCTTATCCTTAATAATTAAGAGAGAGAAAGTAAAAATATCCACATTATTTTTTTCGTAGTACACGACGAGACGTTATTTCAGAATTAAAATCAGTTTTTTTTCATTAGTTTTTTCTCTTAAAATTAAATTATGAGTTTGAAAATAAAAATTATTTTATAAATAAATTAATTATTCTGTGTAAAAAAAAGAAATTATTTATTTTTCGTAATTAAATTAATTATGTAAATAAAATCAAATAAAAATAAATATTTAAAAAATCTAAAAATAAAACAAATATTCATATATGAAAAAAAAGTTAAACCACCCATGATAATTCAACAAACCTAACATTTGCATTTCTATTGATTCAACAAATCTAATTTACTCATGACATCACGAATTAGCATAGCATCACAACATATTTGTACGGGAAGATTACCATTTTTTTCAAGTATAGATTTCTTTATATGTGGTATTTTGTACTTGTGTGATCCTCCAACTTTCATGATCTCTTGCCTACACAATTGAAGAGTCATAAAAATATGGTTCACCTTTTTTGTAGAGTATTCTTCAAAAGATTCTTCAACCGCACGAACAAGGTCTTCTACCGTTAGGGGACAAATCTTATGTTGCAATGATTGAATAGCACTAAAAAATCCAAGATCTAAAATGTTTAGATCCGGTGAGTTTGACGGTTGACACATCAAACGAATATTAAAACCATTTTTTGATGCAACTTCTTGAAAATCTTTATCACCGCATTCCACATGCGTCTTAGCGTTATCTTGTTGGATTATAATTGTCTTTCCTCGGTCTTTTATTACCACTTTTCATGAATTGCTGGGATGACTTTTTTAATCAAAACTGCTTTAGTATCTTCTCTCTTGATAGAATTTGATGGTTTTAACTCTAAAACTCCAACATCTCTATTTTTACTTCTTCTTTTTGTCCGTTGTAAAGTAACAAACGGTAATATTCCTATTTTTCTAGAAAATATCTCATTTCCTTCATCATCAAATCTTGGGCGAGCCATCGCAGCTAAAAACATGACTTTTCCTATGTAATTATTTCTTTAACATGTACATTACGGCTTTTCTTCAGCTGGAAGTAGATAATATTTTTCAGTTTTCTTCATCATGTAAAACCATTTTTCATCAATATGTACAATATTGTACATATCAATAAATTTTGGGTTATGGGTAACATATTTTTATCCAACATAGAAACACAAAATTGTAACCTATTTTTCATATTGTCGTTTTTCAAATTTGGTTTGATAGCATTGGTATGTCTTCGAATAACTCCTTCCTTCACACGTCTAAATAACGTTGTATGACTCACATTCATAGCAAGAGAAAGAGATCTCAAAGTTGCTCTCTTATGAAATGGAATTTTTACAACTTGATTTAAATCAAGTGATATTCTCTTGCGACCGTAATTTCTGAATTTTTTTTAGATACATTAACTGATCAATGAAGTGAAGTTTCTTTTGCTCGACGCCAAATTTTTTGTACCGTTGTTATAGGTATTGAAAATAAATTTGAAACTTCTCTCGTGGTTGTTTTTCTTCAATTTTCCATCAGTGCTCCTCTCTAATAAATTACTATAGATTTCCCATCTCATTTTGTATGAAATACTCCTTCTAGTCTTGATACCATATGATTCATCTTGAGGTAACTGTATAATTTCTTTTACAATGGAAAAACAAACTTTTAGTAAACAAAACTAATAAATATATTATGTAGAATAATATTTTGTCTAAATAAAAAAAACGTAAAGTTATGGTGATTAATCGATCCATATTTTCAAAATATACTAAAAATAACTAACGATTAATGTATTAATCGATTAAAAAAATTGTTAAAAAAATATTTTGTTAATTTTTTTTGTACTTGTTTGATTACTAATTACTAATAATGCATTAACCGATTACAAAATATTCAAAATTGTTAATCTACTTAAATATTAAAAAATCTTTATACATTCCGATAGGAAAGTTTGTTAGAGTATTTAACTATTAAAAAATCTTACCCAAATTTTGATCATGGTGACTTATCTTCACGATGAAAATCTACTTAAATATTAAAAAAAAATCTTTATGCATTTAGATAGGAAAGTTTGTTAGAGTATTTAACTACTCCATTAAAAATCTTACCCAAATTTTGATCATCAAGTGGTATAGTATCATTGGGAAAATCTTCACGTGAGTTATCGATTTCTTCTTCTGCAAGAGGTTACATTATCAATTTTATGACTAATAATGCATCGTTTTTTTCATAAATTAAAAGTTCAAAACTTATTTAAATATTAAAAAGAAATCTTAGTAAATTTAAATAGGAAAATTTGTTAAATTACTTAACTATTAAAAGAATCTTATCCAAATTTTGATAATCGTGATTTATCTCCAAATCAACTCGTATATTATCACCGGGAGAATTTTCATGTACATTATTGATTTCTTCTTCTTCTCGGGAAGGTTTGTTTAAATCAAGCAAAAAAATTATTTTCTGTGTTTGGAATAGACAAATTTAAATCAAAATTAAAAGTCATAATAGAACTTGTAAAAACATCGTAAGTTTATAGTGTCTATATATAGAATCACAAATTTTTAAATTATTTTACTTTGCCTCCATTGTTAAATTTCAATTTTTTTTATTTGATTATGAAAATTTGGCTCCAAATTAAAAAAAAAATTCTAGAAATCTTCAATATAGTACTTCAAATCTAGCTAAACAAATTATTGCAATGCATATTACGAAGCAACTTTTTGTTTTCCTAGAGTTGAACAAAATTAATTTATTATTTATGGAAAATAGTGTTCAAATGATTAGGGGTAAATAAGTAAATTTATTCATTTTATTAAATATTGTGCATTCAAGGAAAACTCCCTCTATTTTGAAACGGAAGGAGTATCATTTTGCATTATTCTCAAATTTTGTTCATTAAATCTTATTTTTTAATTAGTTTATCATTTTTCAAAAACTAGACTTGAGACTATTGGCAAATTGCTTAACATATTGATTCATATTCATATTTTTATAGGTCCAATTTTTTAACAACAAGGAGAAACAAAAATGGGTAGAGCTTCAGTGTACTCTACAATTTTCATACTTATACTTCATCGTATTTAAATTCAAAATGAAACGGGTACGTATCCGTTTTCTTGTTTTTTTAAAATCTATAAATTTTATACCAAAAATTGAAATATTGCACTTAGTATGTGTGTATTGTTTTAGTAGGATTTATAAGTTTGGATTGCGGCTTATCGTCTAACGAAGCTTCTTACAAAGTGTGAACATCGGAAGACTCACAACATAATTTGATACAAACTTTAATAAACCTTTTTTGACGCTAAGATACTTTCCAGACGGTGTATGAAACTGCTATAGCATAAATGTCACAAGAGATATCAACTATATGATCAAGACGATATTCATATATGGAAACATGACGGTCGCAATGTCATTCCAAACTTTGATTTATATTTCGGTCCAAATTTGTGGGTAACTGTGTCTGCTAATGATACTAATACAAAGATTATCCGCATGATGAATTCCAATCCTATACAAGTTTGTCTTGTTAGGACAAGAACAAATATACCTATCATAAATATTTTAGAATTACGACCATTGAGAAAAGATAATTACGCTACTCAAAGTGGGTTTCTCAAGTTATTATTCCGATAATATCTCAGCAATTCAACTCGTACCATACAATAACATTTTGTTTGACGCAAAATAAGTGTTAGAATTTTATACCCGAAAGAGTCTCAAATGCATCTAAAACAAAATTTTTTGTATCTTGTATTTTTTCTCTCCATTGTATGTTTACGAAGAAGAAGTCTATGTAACATTCGATTGCCTTTGGAATGTTAAAAAAGTAAGTCTACTTTATATTTAGATTTCATTTCTATGTGGTAAAAAAATATTTTACGGCAAGGAGAGAGCTTTAGTGTATTCTACGATTTTCGTACTTATATTTCATCGTATTCAAGCTCAAAATCAAAATGGTACATACCTGTTTATTTTTTTTAAATCAATATATTTTAACCTAAAACTGAAATCTTTGATGATGAGAAAAAAAATTTTTCGTATCAAATGTCGAACAAAAAATGTAATGTTTGACGATGGTAAAAAAAATTGTATTTGAGAGACATTTGAGAGACTTTGAAAGACAATGTAAAACAAAAATTATCTCTCAAATGCATCTAAATGCCTATTGATGATGGTTAAAAAAATGTGATCATTAAAGCTTATTTTTTCAATTGAGTTTGTCATTAACGTTTTGTGACAAAAAAAAAACCATGAGACTTCACATTATTTACAAGAATGTCATTACTGAATTAAAAGTGATAGACATTTAGATGCATTTGAGAGACTTTCAGATATAAAATCCTAACACTTATTTTACGTAAAACAAAATGTTACCGTATGGTACGAGTTAAATTGCTGAGATATTGCCAAAATAATAACTTAAGCGACCCACTTTGAGTCATGTAGTTATTTTTCCTCAATGGTCGTAGCTCTAAGGTATTTATCATAGGTATATTTGTTCTTGTCCTAACAAGAGAGACTTGTATAAAATTAAAATTCTTCATGTGGATGATCTATGTATCAGTATCATTAGCAGACAGAGTTGCCCACAAATTTGGACCGAAATATATATCAAAGTTTAGAATGACATTGTGGCCGTCGTAATTTCCATATACGAATACTGTCTTAATCATATATTTGATATCTCTTGTGACATTTATGATATAGCAGTTTCGTACACCGTCTGGAAAGTCACTACATGAAACTGGAGGTATTACGAAGATAAGATATTAGTATCTTAGCATAAAAAATGGTTATTAAAGTTTGTATCAAATTTCGTCGGGAGTTTTTCCAATTTTCTCCCTTTAAATGAAATCAAAAAATGAGATATATATGTTAATCATATTGGAAATGCATTGCAAGAACGTCTCCAACCCTACTTCAAATATTACTTCAAATGTTATTTTGGAGTAAAAATCATTCTTACTCCACCCCGTTTTTTAACTCTAAAATGGAATATTACCATTTTTTTCTCCAAATGTGGAGCATTTTCATTTTTATCTCCACTTTGGAGATAAAAATTTTTATTTATAAATTAGTACTTCAAGTTGTATATTAGTTTATTTTATAATCTATATATAATTAATTGTTTTGATAGTTTTTAACTAATCTTTTGAAATATAATTATCTTGTAAAATATCTAGATAAAAATATCTCCTAAAAGCTCTCAACAAAATTAAGATAAAATTAATAATTAATCAAAAAATATTAACCGTTTAACCAAAAGTCAAAAATTATGTTTAAAAAATACGCACAAAAAAATATTATTCCAGACGATTAAAAAGGTAACTGTTGATTAAAAAAACTAAAAAGTTAACAGAAAAAAATTGATAATGTTGAACTACTATGAGAATGACACATTAGTAAAAAATGATGTGTCGAAAGGAGGATGTTTTTCATTTTCTCTCCTTACTTGAAGATTATTAATTTTTTCTCAAATAAATAATTGTTACGTCGATTATTTATAAAAAAAAAAAAAATCAAACCTTAATAGTCATCACCATTATACGTTGTTTTCTAAAAAAAAATTGATTTTTTTTTAAAATTAAGAGAATAAAAAGTTTTTAATAAAAAAAAAATGAACGTAAATTTACGTGTCAATTGGTTTTGTATAGAGTAGTTTAAAATAATTGAGATAGTAGTAGAGTTGTGGATTAAAATAATTTTAAATATGAATATTTAAATGATATAATGGTAAAAAAAAGTAAATCATCTAACAAAAAGTCAAAAATTATGTTGAGAAATAAGCAAAAGTAATTTGTTTTTTTAACACGGTTATATTAGATATGCAATTAAGGGATTACAAATGAGAGTTTTTCATCTCTTACAACAGAAACGATAAAGTCTGGGAGTTTGTTCGATATAATTGAGGCATAGTCAGAGAATTTGTTCGCGTGTTCGGCTAACCGATCTACGAGAGAGTTCGTGTGGCGTGGGTAGACACAGAGAGAAAATAGTTCAAAAGCCTCCTTAATCGCCAACAAATCTTGAGCGATTTTTCCTAAGGTTTTCCACCTAGTTTCTCTTGTAATTTCGGCCACTAGATCCCTGCAATCGGTAGAAAATATAACCCTTTTAAAACCAAGTCTGGAGACAGTGGTGATAGCCCAAAGGAGAGATTCAGCTTCTGCATGCAGAGAAGATTGAAGGTTGGCGGTTCTTTTTCCTCTCCAGACCGGGCGTCGCCGTTGTGGTCACGGATTATCCACGCAAAGGAACATGTCGGATGGTCTTCTACCCAAGAGGCATCACAATTGCAGATGAAGGTATCTCGAGGAGGAGGACTCCAGGCGACATTTAAGAGAGGACCCTTTTGGATGGTATGTCTGACCTGATCTTCTCTAGTCACTTCCTGAGCCTCAATCCATTCTCTTTGATCTTGATGTGCTTTAAGAACTATTGAATCTGCTTCTGGTACTGATCCTTTGAATATTAACGAATTTCAAGATTTCCATATGCCCATAGGACCCACGGTAGGAGACGATTCCTTTTGGTGACCGATTCGTCCCGACCTTGATGTAATGCTACTAAAGCGAAGTTGGAGTATACCGACGAACCAAAACCTGGATCACGGGGGAAGAGCATACCTGATTGCGCCCAGACCACTCTAGCAAAGGGGCAGAGGAAGAAAAAGTGGGTTGTTGTTTCCTCTCCCTCTCCACAAACATGACAAGTATTATTTGTATTTAATCTTCGCTTTGTTACTTATTGCCTTCCACACAAAATTTTTAAGCTTTGGTGAAGTTTGTAGATTCCAAACGACTGAGTATATTGATTCCATACTTAGTCTTGTATAGTGTTCCTCTAGTGAGTATTCATTGTTGTTTTCAAATTGCCACCATCCTGATTTGACTGAGTATGCACCATGTTTATTGTGCACCCAAACATAGTCGTCTTTTGTTGTTCGATTTCCTGGGCGGATCTTTTGGATCCAAGGAATATCCGCTTGGTGAAATTGTTGTTGTAGTATGGCTATATTCCAGTCTTTTTTCGCAGGGGAGTCGACCATCCTCTCTCAACTGCTTCTTTGAACCCAGGCATGCCAAGCCATCTGCTGTTTATCTTCAAGCCAGGGTAACTCTTTCGTTTTTCTCACTCGGGAATGGCTAGCAGGGGAAAGTGATCAGATCCTATTATGGGAAGATAAATGAGTTCAGATTGAGGATATTGTTCCGCCCATTTACAGTTAACAAGAGCATGGTCAAGACGACAATGGACAGAACCATTACTGCGGATCCCATTTCAAGAGAGTAGGTTGCCTCTGAATCACATGTCATGGAGACCACACGCAACAATCATATCATTAAACGGGGTGAAGGTATGTTCTGGCCTAACCAAACCTCCACGTTTTTCTCTGTTGTTACGTATTTCGTTAAAATCCTCTAACATTAGCCAAAGGCCATCTTTGTCTTCTCGTAACCTAGTTAGCCTTTCCCAAACCTCAAGTCTTCCTGTCCTCATAGGCTCTCCGTAAACACATGTTAAATTAAGGTTCAGGTTTCTCCAATTCACATGAGCGTCAGTGTGATTTTTATTTGATGATGAGACTTGTAAGTTAAATGTGTCCTTCCAAAAAAGTGAGAGGCCACCACTTAGGCCTATTGGTTTCACTGTGAATAGGCTAGAGTAGCCTACAGAATTTGCAAGATCCTCTATGTATTCTTTTTTATTTTTGGTCTCAGATAGGAATACTACCTCGGGAGAATATCGACCACTTATCTCCCGTAGGTGTCGAACTGTCTGGTATTCCTAGCCTCTTGACAGTTCCAACTGAGCGTAATCATTGACCCGTTGGTGGTTTTAGGTTAACCACAAACCTTGTCGAGTCTTTAGTTGTGTTCAGTGCATGAGCTGTTGACGAGTTGACATCTTGCTTTATATCCTTAGGGTCTGGCTGACCATTGAGAGAATTTTTATTGTTTGGTTTTTCAGGGTGTTGGTGGAGCGCTGGCGCTAATAGTGGAGGGGATTGTGATCTATATCTTCTAGCTTTTTTGTGGTCATGAATATCTTCATCCCCTACAGATCTTTTCTGGGTTTCTTTTGGCGCCGAGTTACTGAGATCCTTCCTTTGGGGAGGCGGCTCATTGAGAGATGGGCATCATGGAGGGTTCTGGATGCCTTCTCTCTTTTCCAAGTGTAAGCTGTGTGTTTTCATCTTCTTTCATGTTCACTTCGGTGAGAGTGGGCTTGTTCTCTTGAAGGTCTTCTTGGTGGTTTTGGGGAGCGGCTATCGGGAGAGGATCTTGGCTTGTAGCTGGATCGTTGGGGGTCTACCTTAGGAGATCGAGGGTGAGTCGTTCTTTCTTTTGGAGGGGGTTGATGATATGTGATTTATCTCTGCCTCTTGAGGGTGATGCTGGGTTTAGAGGGGTGGTGGAAGACTCGCTTCGAGAGATGTTTTTTGGTCGTTGAGTTGTATGGGAAATAGATGGAGATGAACTTGGTTTCTTCTTACCTTTGTAGGTGGGACAATGATCAACGTCGTTGGTGAGTTTTCTGCAGTGGAAGCAAGCATTGAGGAGACATTCATATTCCAGTTTAATATGGACTGTTTCACCAGACGCAAACTTGATGGTTTTTTTAAAAATAAGAAGTTTATCCGTGTCCATTTTGACATGAACCCGAACATATTCCAAAGAATTTTGGTTCCGTGCATGAAGCTCAGTTTTGGTAGTTTCTCCTAAGAAATCTCCAATGCTTCTCACTGTCCTCATGAATGAGGTGGATAGGAATGCCATAGATCCGGACCCAAAATGGACTCTGTTGCAGGAAAGTATGGTCTAGATGCTGAGTCCATCGATCCACAACAATCATCCACCGTTCAAAGAACCATGGGCCATTATGAAGAATGTATTCTAGATCTCTCTCTTCTTTAAAGATAAATTGAATCCTATTGTTTCCAACGCTTCAACCTCTGATTCTGCTTGCCATTTTCCATATAGTTGGAAGACCTTTGATTACACCACCGATATTTTGAGCTTTAGGGTTTAGGAGTGTGATTATCAAACTTTGGGCATTTTCCTCAATGGATTTGGTTAGGTCAAGTTCAGGAATGACCAAAGCAGGGCCGACCCGTAGGGGAAGCAGGGTAGGCCCACGCTTAGGGCCCAAATTTTTCTTAAAAAAATTTCTTTAGTAAAAAAAAAAAAATTTTTTAGTCTTTGTAAAAGGGTCCATTGTTTGGTTGTTGGCTTAGGGCCCTCTTTACCTTTGGGCCGGCCCTGGACCAAAGGAGTGTCTTCAGGGTCTTCCTTATATTCTTGGAATCGGCCATAGAGGGACCAAAAGGGTTTATGGGTGGATAAAAATGACTTTTTATTACCTTTACCTGTTGAGGATGATATGACTTTGAAGGTTTTGAAGAGATTTTCGGAGATTCCTATTGTTGAGTTAAATGTTGTAGTAATGAAGTCCACAAGGAACTTAATGCTTCCTCTTAGAAGATCTAAGATGGTGTTGTTGTTGTCTTTTACTAGGAGTAAATGTTGAGTTTCCAGATCTAAAAATACCTCACATGGGGTACATCTGAAAGGATTCCCACAGAATATTGTTAGGTATAAAGGTGACAGAGAAAAGGAAGAGAATCCTTTTCTAGTGGTGAGGTTGACTTTAAACCTTAAACGAATCTTGCAGAGTTTATCTTCGCTCTCGTTATGTGTTTTGTAGCCCTAATCGCCCGAGATTTCGTAAAAAAGGTAAAAGTAATTATTCCAAACAATTAAAAAGTTAACCGTTGCTTAAAAAAATCTAACAAATTAAAAAAAAATTATATTGAATTACTATGGAAATGACACATGCAAAAGATGATATGTCACAAAAAAAAAAAAAAGAATGTTTCTCATTTTATCTCTTTACTTGTAAATTATTAATATAAAATTTTAATAATTAAAATTAATAAAATTTATTATTATTTTAACGATAGAGACATTTTGGTCATTTTACGAAATTTGGATGTGTTATAACTTAAAATTCACATTAAGTGGCATTTGGCTAATTTATATGATTAGAAGCTGATAAATTTGATTAAAACCTATAGTATAGAGGTCGTTGAAGGAACTGATCGGTTTGAACATTTTCAAAATGGCCCCCCATGATCTCCGCCGTCCTTTCAAGCGGCGACCTATCTCCGATCAACAGAGACGCCGAGAGCTTTCCCTTCTCCGGCAAAATCAAAGTCGCTCTGACGCCCAGCAGCGAGCCCGAAACCT
>KE152272.1:22703-34997 GCA_000411095.1 Aethionema arabicum | reverse complement strand
CGATGTCGAGCCGGCAATACTAACTGAACCCGTGCCCGAGCTCGAAGGCGGGCCGGAATTGGAACCTGCTACCTCGAGTACATTTGACGTTCGTCAAGCTTCGAAGCTCAGAGGACCTGAGGCCCGCAAGTGGTTCGCCGGGCAGCTGATGCTTCCCGAATGGATGATTGACGTCCCTGATAATTTAAGCCAAGAGTGGTAATGTCATTCTCTAAATTTCTACTTCTCTTCAGTCTTGAAAGACTTTTTAATCGATTTACCCGTTGATGAAATTCGCCAATTCGGATAATCAACATTGAAATTCCTTAGGGATGTAACCTCATGAATGTCTGGCTATGGGAATTGGTTGGTTTAGGTATGTGTTAGCACGGCCTGCAGGAAAGAGATGTTTTGTGGTTTCATCAGATGGGACAACAGTTAGTAGACTACGTAATGGATCCATCTTGCATCATTTCCCTTCTGCGTTGCCAGGAGGTGCCAGAACAAAAGGTGCATCTGGCCCCGCACAGTCATATTCTATACTGGACTGTATATTTCACGAGGTAAGGAGTCTTCTATGTTTTCTCTGATTATGAGGTTTTTCCGGTTCTTGAGGTGGTTGTTTACTGTATTATGCAGTTGGATCAGACATACTACGTGATTGATATGGTTTGTTGGAGAGGTTACTCGCTTTATGATTGCACAGCAGAGTTCAGATTCTTTTGGCTGAACTCCAAACTTGCTGAGACTGGTGCTTGTGATCCTCCTTCCTTTTACCATAAGTTCAGGTTTAGTTCAGTTCCTGTCTATAACTGCGACCAAAGTGGACTTTACTCGGCTTATACTGGATCATTACCTTATGTCAAAGATGGATTATTGTTTTATAACAAGTAAGCACATTCCTTCATCTCGAATACTTGTACAACATCATTATGTACTACAATATCCATCTTTGTTTCTCGTGATGTCTGCTCTTGCAAAAAAGTTTACCTGTCTCAAGGTTTCATAGTGGTGAATCGTTTGTTTTCCTTCATGCTGGACAATAATATTAAAATGAGGACACACATCTTGTCCTCCATTCTTCGATGTTATTATAATTTTACCACTGGTTGCCTCATACTAGTAGTATATCATGATGTCAACATCTTTGAGCACTCACCGTATTTATGATTTGCAATAGTTCAGTTGTCTGGTGCTCTTCATTGACAGATTATTTGTTTTACATGATGTATCTGTCAAATAACTTCTTCTTCTTATGCCATTTGTTCTTTAAACACCAGTTACTGGCTCAACTATTAGACGGCAATGTATGGCCTCTTTCCTACTAAAGTTCATTTAATATTTACAGGCATGCACATTATTATACTGGAAATACACCTCTGGCATTGGTATGGAAGGATGAGAAGTGTAGTCAGTATGTCATCGATACAGATAACAATGGGGTAGTTCTAAACCAACAACACGTAAGTAGATATGGCATACATTTACTTGCAGCTCATGTTTTTCCTACAAATGTTTAGTGCTATATTCCTATTTACAGAGTTTTAACATATATTATCAACGTTTATTCTAAGGACAGATCGTCTTGGAGTTGCAAAGTGATGGAAAACTTGTAACGTCAGATGATCCACCTGTACCATTTGGTTGCTTGGATGCAGATTTCGTAACAAAGGTATGCTTAAGATAAAAACTAATAGAATAATTCCATGTCCTCAATCAGTGTTTAAAACAAGTGTAGAAAGACTATCACTTGGATTAGTTTGACGCATTGTTGCTGAAGCCAATTAGTAGGCTGGTCATGCTGATTTTTGTAAGAATAAATATTCTTCTTGTTTTGTACTAGCTGGTGATGGTTTTTAGTGACTTTCTTCTAGGGCCGACAGATTCCTCTAGAATACTTGTCTATTTGTTGAACACTCCATGTACTTGTGACCGATTGAAATTAAATTAGCAATGCTGTTCTACCTGCTCAATACTGTATGCTTTCTCACTGTTATACTTTGCTAACAATGTGTTTTGTTCCATGTTGGATATTCTAGTCAGGGCTGTCTTCCGGAAGTCTTATTCGTTTTGCCATTGGAGATGGAGGGCTGAACTGTGTGGATGGTAAATTTGAGAAGGCAGATTTACAATACATAGGTGTGTCAAATCGATCACGAGCTTTTGCTGATAGCTATTCCAAGGTTAGTAATCAATCGCCTTTGTTGCACTTCACATGCCAAACTTTAGGGAAATATTGTTTCTCAATGACTCGAGCATTCATCCTGCAGATTATGTTTCAATATATGGCCCGACATTCTCCTCTAAAAATAGAAGATCTCGCGTCTAATATTTCACATGAGTACCAAGAAAACAAGCCCCATGAAATAGAGATGGACGGTTGAAGAATAATATTATCAGCGAACACTGTTGTCTGTAAGAGTCAAAGCTGTAAAACACTTCACTGCATTGAGATTATTGCAAAATACTTCATTGATTTGCGATTATTAATTATATAAAAAAAAATCCTAATCATATGTGCAGATAGAAGTTCAGGAATTAAAAAGGAAGACTGAAAAAAATCATGAATCTAGTTTTATTGCAGGAGAACTGTGTAAAGCGATCAGGATGCTGCTGTGGTTGGCTCGCAGCTGTCGTGAGTGCAAGACAAAACATCTCTGTAGTCTCTTGAGATGGTGAAGTTGTCATATACTTCTCCGCTGCTGCTCTTCTTGTACTCAAAAAGAAGATTGGAGTGATCGGAAGCTGTCAACTTCACAAAGCCGTAATCATGATCTCTGACCAGACTCCATTTTGGTGTCAGTGTGCTAAAGTCCGATAAGTGACTTCCTGCACCGCCAACAACGACGTGAATGGTTCCTTTGAAGGTTCCTGAGTAATGACTCTTCTCGCTGTCTACACATTGACTCTGCAACAGAAAACAGGTATAAAAACTCAGTATAAACATGTCGGAAGTTGTTGACACATCATTAAGAGTGGATTTTATGATGGGGAAACCTGGTAAATTGGGCAGGTTCTCTCGTAATTATGGACATGGCCGTAAAAGGCAATGTCTACTTTGTATTTCTGCCATAGCTTTTGTAAGCTTTCTCTTCCCATAGGTTCTTGAAAGGTTCCTTCTTCGCCGTACCATTCATTTGTGGAGTAACCAAGTACGCGATGAGCAATAAAGATTAACCAAGGTTGAGTCTTTCTGTCAACAGAGGCAAGGCAACGCTCGATGAATTGGTATTGTTCTGTGCCTTCTCTCCAGTCATGTTCAGTGTCCGCTACACAGAAGTGGAACATTCCATAATCTGCAGAGTACCTGCCCATTCACGCATATTTCAACCAAAAATCTGTAAGATGTACTCTGGAACTTCGTAAGAGACGTCGATGGAGAAAATATTTAACAACTTTACCAGAATTTAGCTTTGTTTTCTGCAGGATAGTAGAACATCGTCTCTGCAGGAACACCGCACTCTCCTCCAGAGTCTTTACCGGAGTAGAAGGATCCTGAGTCTGGCCAATCACGCTCGTGGTTGCCACTGAACAGAAACAGAAAGAACTCAGTTGTGGACGACAGCGACGGAAATTTATTGGGTTTTTCATCACAGGTGCTAGATTTTTCAACATTCAAATTTTAAATTGCTCGCCACTGGAACTCGTCACGAAAACAAGTGGCTGTTGCCAGTTGCTGAACTCAGTGACAGGGCCAAAATCTTTAAAAACTAAGGGTAAGATTAACATGTACTGACCTAGCTATCATGTAGGGAACAGTAGAAGCAATAGGCTCAACTTGTGCAGTGAACTGATCCCACTGTGAAATATATCCATTTGCATAAGTGATATCTCCAATGTGGAAAACAATGTCAATGTTCTTCAAGTCACTAATGACTTGGTCTGTTGTTTTCAGGGAACCAGGTTGATAATCATTATACTCATTGGAACCATCTCGTTCTCCCTGAAACATAAAAAAACCATTTGAGATATAGAGCCTGAGAGGATACCGAAATCACAATGGTTTAAAAGAGCCAGTACCTTCCCCATGTCACCGAATATTATGACCCGTTGTGGTGAGTTTTGTCCAGGATAAGGAGAGGAGACGAACGTGTAGTTCTTGCTCCAAACCGTTGACCCATCAACCAAGTCATGGCCTAGCCTGTATGTGTAACTGCAAAACAAAGGATTCAAAGTTTCAAAACTTTACCCCCTGAAGGTGTGCTTTAGAAGGAGATTTAAGATGGCATACTTGCGGTTTGGCCAAAGTTCTTTCAAGAAAGCAGTGTGGATAAAGCCCGGGTCGCGCCATCCAACGGTACGTGCAGGAGCACCTGTTGAACATTGCATACATATCAATATCAAAAATGTGTAAAAAGATACAAATGATGACATTTCAAAAGACAAAGACGCTTGTTTGTCAATGGCAACAGCAGAGCTTGCCGGACACTAGTTTCAGCGACAAATCTTAGCAGAGACGAGCAAAGGAACGAGCCCAAAAGAAGAAACCGAAGAGTGGTCATACCACACATGCTGTTTTGGTTAAAAGTAATGGTTCCAGCAGGTGATCTTTTACTGGGAGACCCCTTTGAACTCCATTCCACAAAGGGAGCAGCTTCATCAACATTGTACCCACTCGTCCATGTCACAGTCATCTATAAAAACCTCAAAACAAGTTTTAGTTCAGAGATCGTTTTGATGAAAGATATCAAAATCAAATCATGGAAAACTTACTTCATCCCAGTTCTTGGTTAATGCAAGACGCGGATACACAGGTGCTTTAGGATTGGCAAAAGAGATAGTATTTGAAATCGCAATAAGTTTTGGCTGCAATATTAAAAAAAAGATCATATTAATAATCCATTTGTAAATAGAAAATTAGACAATGATAATAATGAATCTTACATTTCCAACTCCTCCGGAAAAGATTGCAAAAGAGATATCAGATCTTTGATTAATAATCTGAAACTTGAGGATGATGTTTCCGGTCTTTGTATATTCCGCAACATTCTTCGCATACATGTACTGCAAATACACAGAGACAGGATGTTATCAGCTAACTAAGGCTTTGTTTGTTTGCTCGTCTCAGAGACAACAACAGGTAAATTTATGTTTGTTTCTTCGTCAACCATCAACGAGAGATATGTTGTTAGATTAAACTTTAGTGTTTTGAATTTTAAATCGAGTGAAAATATGTTATAAAAAACAAGACTTTTTCACTCATGGAGAGCAAAAACTGCCTTTCAAATCTTAATTCAAGCGAAAACAAGTAAAAACAAGACTTGGCCACTCGTAGCCAGCGAAAACTAAAAGAACAAGACTTTGTCACTTGTAGCTTTTCGAATTTTAAATCAAGTGAAAACAAGTAAAAAAACAAGATTTTGTCACTCATAGAGAGCAAAAACTGCCTTTCAAATCTTAATTCAAGCGAAAACAAGTAAAAGAACAAGATTTTGTCACTCGTGGCCACCGAAAACTGCCTTTCGAATTATAATTCGAGTGAAAACAGGTAAAAGAACAAGATTTTGTCACTAATCATAAGGAAAAACTAAAAAAACAAGACTTTGTGCTAGAATAAACGAGAGGAAAAAGACTTTGTCACTGGCAAAAACTGAAAAAACAAAACTTTATCATTCATCACGAGCAAACACTAAACGAACAACATTGCGTAGAGAGATCAAATCAAATCTAAAGATAAGAGATACAACAAACCTTGATTGGAGATGAGCAAACGTAAGGAGATATCTCTTTACCACCATTTGTTGGCCAACACGTAGATGAGCTACCACACACAAAACAAAACCCAAATCAATTATTTCATTCCCATATAACAATAAAAAAAATTGAACAATGGAATTAGAAAAAATACTCGAATTTCGCCGGAGAAAAAACTCCAACCCAATCGTTTGAATCGGGATTAGGGTTAGAAATCGCAACTTCAACCCATTCAGTATCCTCACCCTGTAAATCAACATCAATAATTCCATAAAAAAACCACACTTTTTAATTTCAATTTCAGTTTCTGCAAACGAGTTTTGTTTGAGAAAAAAGTTACATTTGAACCAAGAAGATGAGGAGAAGCGTGAATTGAAACAGACGGATTCAAAGCAAGAACTGTATTATAGATATTAATTTGAGCTAAGGCTTGTTCACCATGTCCTTTAGCATCTGCGCGAACAGAGTAACTCAGAAATTGAATAAAACAAAGGGTTACCAAAACCCTAATCATCATCGTCATCTTCAAAGTTTGACTTGTAAATGAAAATAAGGAAACTATAGTTTATTTATTTATAATATAAAAAATGCTCGGAATCTATCGAGGATCTTTGGAGTTAGATTTAAATTCAAACTAAGATGAAGATAGCTATATTCGAGTTTATCTCGAAAGATCCGAGAAAATAATTAACCTGTTTTTTAAACGAGAAAATACTAATTTTATTAAAACATGTACTTGTAATTATAGTTCTATCAATCACACGTTAGTTCTCCTTTTTTTTTAATTTGAATTTTACTATTTTAATATTTTATATTCTTAAATTGTTTTATTAATTTTTGAAAATTTAAATATATTCTCACGAATATATTTTTTCATATTTAAATTTATTTTAAAATTTAAGAGATCGAGATAATATTTTCTTTTTAAATGTAAGAGAGACGAAGGATAAACTAGAGTTTCTTCAACACATGTATGTCAGTTTAATTATTTTGACTTTTGATTTTTTTTAGATTATCAATTTTAATTTTTTTTTTCTCAAGCTAATTTGTTTTCCCACTATTTCTCAAACTATTTATAATCGAAAAAATTATTTAGATTTTGAATTAATTATTTAGGTGCGTAACTATTTATGTTAAATATTTTTCTATTAAATAAATTATTTTGATCTACTTTTTTTATATCGAGTAATTTGGTTTTTAATTTTGATTTTTGTTATCCAATATAAGTGTTGGAAAGAATCCAATATTTCTTAATTATCCTTATCGTTGTTCCATTTTTTGTTATTTGAATTAAAAAAAAAATTATAAAAAAAATTCAAAACTAAAAAGTAATTATAAAAATAATAAAATTTTTTATAAATTTTAAATTTTTAAATCCAATCATTTTGATTGCTAGTTTTTATTTATATTTATCCAATAGAAATTAAATATCTTTATCTTTGAAGTTTATGCTGTTCCATTTTATATTTGAATTTAAAACTAAAAATATTTGACAAATATATAAATTTAACAATTTTAAAATTTTAAATTTTCTTAACCATCCGTTTCCATAAATTGCAATATATTAGTTTGTGTTTTTAAAAAACGTAAAAAACAAAAAAAAAGTTTCAAATTACTTTTTAAGAAATTATTATTATGTAATTTAATATTAAATGTATTATTTTACTTTTGAAATATTAAAATTTAAGAGATCGAGATAATGTTTCTTTTAGATGTAATTCAAAAATATTCTAGAATATTTAAATTAAAAATTAATTTCTCTACCGGGCTCAAAGAAATTATCTTTTACTCAAGTATATTCTATTTTTTCTGATAATTTTCAAAATAAATGATTTTTTATGATTAAAAAACGTTAATTATTTCAATGTCGATTTTTTTCGTTTTCACTTTTCAGTATATTCACTCTCCTCAAAATATTTTAATTTTTGGGTCAATTTTTCTACAAATCCATGTGTTTTTGGTAAATAAAACAAAATTGTTGAAAAAAAGGAAACAAAAAATCTAAAGAATAAGTTTTTTTTTCTTCCTAAAACTTCATTTATTACGAAACTAAGGGAACAACATACAGATATGGAGAAAAGAAAGTTTCACTAAATGTGTGTACCCGATTAATTCAAACTTTTTGAAAAAATATTATATATAAACAAATTCATAAAATGTTTAAATCTCCTCCGAATTGAATTGAATGCACTAAGAACATCTTCAATGCATTGGTTGAACCGTTGATGTAGGGTTGGATGCATTGGTTGATATGTAATGTAGGGTTGGATGCATTGGTTGATGTAGGGTTGGGCATAAAAACTGAACCGAATCCGAATCGAAAAAAATATTTAGAATCAAACCAGAATCGACATAAAATATCTATTGAATCTTAAACTCGAGATCCATGGATAGTAACCGGAACCGAACCGATATCCATTGGATACCCGAAGAAAGTAATCATACTTTATTTTGCGGGTATTTTTTTGGGGTTTTGAGTATATTTTTAGTTTTTTCGAGTATTTTTTCGGTTTTTTTGGTATGTTTTCGGTTTTTCAGGTAATTTAAGTTTTTTAGGTATTTTTTTGGATCTTCTTATCAAATATCTGAACCGGAACCAAACCGAAATCTTTAAAGAACTGAACGGATCATGTAGTCATAGAACGGATCATTGCAAAAACTTGTTAATGGGCCTAAAGACGAGAATATCTCGGACATCTCCTACAAGTTATCAAATCCTCAAAAAAAAAATTATTTTGTATTTGGTTCATATATTTATGTTTTTTTATAAAAAAAAACATAAATATATGAACCAAATACAAAATAAATTTTTTTTTTTTGGAGGATTTGATAAAATAAATGTACCGAATTTAATTTTAAGAGACGTAAATACATTGTTCCTTTCGGGACATCCGATAAAAAAAGAAAGAAAGACAAAGACATTTAAATAAAATAGTAAAAGTATTACATAACATTCAAAACAAAATTCACACAAAATAAAATACATTAAACAAAGGTCACACAAATATAACATACATTAAACAAACTTAGCAACGACAAAAAAAAAAAAAACAAACTTAACATAAATTAAAGAAAATTATTTAAACACATGAATATTACACATATTAGTCGGAGTAAGGTTGACCTAGTGGTTCATATTTCATTTATATACTTCAACTAATGTGACCGACTTATCGCCCAAGTGAAAAAAAAAATATTACATATATTACAAATGGTATCAAAATACTAGTATTTTCAAAAATTGGATCATGAACCTCTAATATTACCAAATATTGTTTATACATATTCAAAGCAAATGAAAGTTGTTGTTGCCCCTCTTAACTTTTTTTGTATGATTCTCGCTTTCTCATATCAGATAAACTCACGTGTACTATCATCGAGAGAGACTAAATTTGTTAGTAATATCTTATCATCTTGTTCTCGTTCTTTTAAGACTTTTTTTCCCCAAATTTTGGAGACGTAACTAATGCAACTCATATAATACTTATTCCTACTTGATGCATTTTCTTTTAATAAATTAACGATTTGTTTATTTGATCAACAATAGAGTCACATGATGAAGTATTACATTTAGCCATTTTTTTTTTTGCTTTCTTCGATCCAATGAGATGTTGTGATGAATTTGATCCACAATACAAATCATAATGATTTTTTTTAATCATTATTAGTCATTTTTGTTAATATTAAATACTACATTGCAAATTAATCAATTTTTTTTAAGATTCATTGTTGGAACAAGCCACCCTCAAATCATCGTCTTGAAGATATGTTCCGCTTAAAATGAAAGTCTTATTGGATATGCCCTGAACACCTCTTACCATCGTCGATCAAGTGATAAAAATATTAAATAGGGATTTTGACCTCTTCTCCCTCATTTAAGAACTTCACAAAACAAATCGGGTGGCCGATAAATTTCAAATTTAGCAATTTTTTTTGTTAATTATACCGCAATTATTTCACCAAGCATACCAATTGAGATTGGATCATCTTGTAATGACCGGAAAACCTAGACTTTCGTGGTGATAAATATAATTGAATTGGAAAAGAACATATTCCACGCATTAATTCATTTTTTTATTTCAAAATAAAATAGATGAATTACCTAAAATGTTATAATTTATGAAGTTTTTGCAAATTTGTTCTAATGTGTGAGAGTATGCAATAATACCTTAAGATTTAGTGCTAAGATATTTTTGCAAAAAATACCTGAATTGAGATATTTTTGAAAATTCCCCAATAAAGTAGCTACAAAATAGAAGTGTTCTCTCATGATGTATTGCTTCATTTTTTTTAGTCAAAACAAAATATTTTGAGTATATTTTTTTTATTAACTTATAATTATTAATTACTTTACTTTTTCCTTTTAAAATTTAGAATTAACTCATTTTTTATATTAAATTTATAGAAAAATAAACATTTATAGAAAAAAACATTTATAGAAATTATAATACTCTATCCGTTCAAAATATAGGGAGTTTTACTTGAATACACAATTTTTAATAAAATTTATTAAGTTAAAAATTTAACCTTAATTAATCAAACATTTTTTTCTTTAATTTCTTTCTCCTTATTTGTTAATGACAATGGCAAATTTGTAAAGAAAATACAAAAAGTACATTGAAATTTGAAAACACTTAATATTATGAAACAAGAAAAAAAACCTTAACCTCTTTATAAAAGAAAGGGAAGGAGTATTAATTATATAAATAAAATTACACTGTATCATTTAAAAATAATAATACATGTGAAATTACGTTTTAGTTTATCATATTAAAATTATTAATGTTTTTTTTCTTTTATTTCATTTTAGTTTTACTTTTATATTTATGAGTTTATGATTGATTATATTATTGTATTTATTTATGAGTCTATGGAAAAACACAAAATCTACAAAATATTTAATTGACCAAAAATAATCTTAAGAAAAAACTTGTGAAATAAACTCTCGAAAACTTATTATTATATATATTATGATATATTTCATCATAATGTTTAGTTAACTGGATAAATATTTTTTATATTTTATAAAAAAAAATCAAAATATTAGTATAAGCTATAAATAATTAAATAATAATAAAAATGTCATTTATAATATTATTGATATAAAAACTAAAAAAATCAAACTCATGACACTAATTACAAAAAAATAAAAGATGAAACCCAAAATAGAGTAAACATTTGGTTTACATGTTATTATTACATGTTATAGATTTGTTATATAGTTAAACAAATCTATTATACGAATTTTTCTTAGGCCAAGATTTTTAATTTTAGTATTTGTTTAAAAATTCACAATATATAATTAATGTTTGTATCACTATTTATATAAAATTCTTATTAAAATTAAAATATATAATTACAATATAGAAATAATTTTTGTAACGTTATTTATATAATTAAAAATTAAAATTTGTACTTCTAAATATATCATTTAATTTGCTCGTGTTATGCACAGACCACAACATTTGGTATATATATATATATTGTCACCAAAAATCTAATTTTCATTGTCAGCATAATAAAGAATCCAAGAGAATAGTCAAACGGTTTTCTTATTATTTTACCAGCGGGTTGTTTTAAATAAAACACGTCACAATGATTAATTTTAATTTTCATTGATTTAAAATTAAATATCTTTAATTCAATAGAAATTAAATATCTTTAATTTTTGAAGTTAATGTTGTTCTATTTTTATATTGGAATTTAAAAATAAAAATATTTGACAAATATATAAAATTTAACAATTTTAAAATTTTAAATTTTCTTAACAATTCGTTTCCATAAATTGCAATATATTAGTTTGTGTTTTTAAAAAACGTAGAAAAACAAAAAAGTTTCAAATTAATTTTCAAAAAATTATTATTATGTAATTTAATATTAAATATATTATTTTACTTTTGAAATATTAAAATTTGAAAAACCGAGTTTTTTTTAATGTAATTCAAAAAAGTTTTAGAATATTTAAATTAAAACTAGGATATTATATTTTATTAAAGTAAGAATGGTTCTTTAAAGAACACTGAACATGCTATATAGCTGCTGCTTGTGCCACCTCCGCTGCCTGTGCTGTCTCTGCTGCATGTGCCGCCTCTACTGCGTGTACCGCCTGTCAATGTTGCCTCAAGTACTCCATGACGTATAGCTAACTCCACTAAGGGAGTTCGGCTCGGTGTAATCCGGTTATATACGAGTTAGTCCGGTTTAGTTTCAAACTAGAATGGAAGATAGTTATGTTCAAGTTTATCCGAAAAAATCCGAGAGAATAGTCATTTTTTATGATTTTGCTAAAGAATTGTTTTAAATAAAACAATTATAGTTACTGTATGTATAATTTGTTAACTAACATTTTTTTCCAGATATTTATCCATCTCTTATATATATAATATTTAGGGAGGACTCATTTTTTTTTGCCGAGGGAGAAGTCATCTTTGTCAATTACATGTTAATTCTCATATTTTATTTTATTTTTTTATATTTATTTTACTATTTTACCAT
This sequence comes from Aethionema arabicum, assembly GCA_000411095.1. NCBI lineage: Eukaryota > Viridiplantae > Streptophyta > Magnoliopsida > Brassicales > Brassicaceae > Aethionema > Aethionema arabicum. The sequence goes on along the minus strand of KE152272.1, from coordinate 22,829 downwards.
TTCATTTTTAAAAAATTTTTTCGTTTTGAATTTTGAAAGTTTAAATATTAATTCTCCCGAATATTTTTTTAAATATTTATCATTATTATTTTTTAAATATTTTTCTTTTGAAATATTAAAATTTTT
>KE152266.1:146109-183131 GCA_000411095.1 Aethionema arabicum | reverse complement strand
CGAGTTATAAAAAACTACTTAGTACAAGCCGGTCATTCGCCAAGTTCTATACCTGTAGACGAATGGACAGCTAAAGGAAAGCTTCGTGGTCGCCTTCACACTAGGTACTCTTTGCTCTTAGATGAAGTGTATGTGTCTTTGTTTGGCTTTTGTTCTTAGCTGACTCAAACTTGATATATCTATAGCCCCAAACACGAAGCTTTCATGTTGGGGACACCAAAAACCAAAGGCAACACCAAAGATTTTGACCTTCTGATCACAACTGCACCAATCCCAGATCTCAATGATCAGCTTATAGTGTTTGGAAGAGTCCTTAAAGGAGAAGATGTAGTACAGGTTGGTCCAATTAAACACCTTTTAAGTGGATAAAATCATGTGTTTATATGTTTATTAATTTGATAAAATCATGTGTTTTTACAGGAAATTGAAGAAGTGGATACAGATGAACATTACGAACCGAAATCAGATAGGGATCATTGGCATTACACTAAAACAAAACGTATGAGAGATTATGATCACTTTCCTCTGTACATGAGGCTGAAGCCAATCTTCCTTTGTACTCACCTTTGTATAATTTTTTTTTGTTTTTAATTCGTTTTTGTTTTATGTTTTACTCTTTATTTTCTTTTTGTTTTCTTGACATGTGTAATTTAATTTTTCTAAAGATGTTTATGGAGGGAATGCTATTTTAGATTTTAATATTTATCCAAATGATATTGAAGCATATAACAAGAGAAATCTTTAAATGAGGAGAATTGTAGAAATATTTTTGTCTTATACACAAAAGTAATTAAAAAAAAAAGTATATTAGAATTCTTATGAATTTAAAATTATTATATACAAAATTAAATGTGAAATGCTTTTTAAGAAAACTAAATTCACGGACAAACTGTAATTTAAAGTTTTAAACTAATAAATTTGATCGTATAAGTGCATGTTTCAAATTGATAGTTTAAATTTTCTATAAAAACCGAGAATCGACACTTAAAAAAATATTAATGTGTTTTAATAAATCTTAAATATATAAGAAAACTATGAAATAAAAATGTTATTAAAAATAGGTAGATAAAATTTTAATTGATCAAAGTAAATAACTATTTACTAGAGTTGACAAAAAAGAAAAAAAAAACTATTTACTAGACTCCTAGTATTTTCAAAACCCAATACACATAGGAGTACAAGTATTGGGAAGGGGGAAGGGCGAAAGAAGGTTGAGCAGTAAACCTAAATTAAATAGGGTATTTTAAGAAAAAATGGAAATCAATGATGTTCGGTGTCAGTATTATTTTTATCTTTTTTTTCGTTTTAAATTTAAAAACTTTTTTTTAATATTACTATTAACGGTTTTGTATTTGGGAAATTTCAGAAATATTCGCGTTCAAAAAAAAAAGAAATATTTTTGTAAATATAAAAAGAAATGTGACTGACAGAAAGAAAAAAAGGTGACAAATTTAAATTTTATCACAAATATAAAAACTTACTTTTTTATTTTTTTTTCTTCTTGTAACTATAATTATATTTAAGATTTCTTAAAACACATTAATGTATATGACAAAAAAAATAACATATTAATATGAGTTAAAAATAACACATTATATATTAACGTGCCAAAATCTCGGTTTTTATAGAAAAATAAATATATTGAAAATTTAAACTATCCATTTGCAACTTGAACTTATAGATCAATTTTGGTCAATTTTTAATTACATGTTCTTCGATGCATTTAGTTTTCATAAAAACAATTTCATGAGTATTTATTTAATTCTTGTCATTTAAATTCATTTGTCCAAAATTTAAAAAAATTAAAAAATTTTAAAAAAACTACAGAAAAAAGGATATCACATATTAATTTTTCCAGTTTGGTTGACTTTTAATTTTTATATTTAGAAGAATATTTTAATTTTCGTATAAATAAAAATACAAAAAGATGTCATATTTCTCTTTTTTTTTTTTTTAACTTCGTCATATTTCTCTTAACTTCATCATTCATTTTCTTTTCAGAAACTTCATTCATTTTAATAACTATATTTTTTTTTATCTCTTTTTATAAAATCCAAGAATGTTTACATTTCTATTAATAGGTTAACTTTAATTTTTAGTTTTTGTTTTGTCGAATACATTCTTTTATCAATTCTTTGAATTTGTTTTTTAACTTATAATTTATTAGTTAATAAGTGGTTGCCATTATCCAAAATTGATACTTATAATAATATTAATAATTATAATAATAATATTATGCAAATAATAATTAAAATATGATTTTTTTGATAATTTTGTATGTATTTAAATTTCACGAAATGTTAAATGGTATTTGTGCAAAATGCGCGATTGTTTTTATTAAAAAATGTACTAAAAATTTAGTTCATTAATATAGAATTTAAAATAAAATAATTATAATTAAGAACTCATTATTTAAATTGATCGTAAAAATAGGTAATCTATTTCAAATTGATAATTAATTTTTTTTGAATATAGTTACTTTTGTTTTTAAAAGAAAAAACAAAACAAATTGTAGAGGTGAAATATTATAACTTATAATTTATTATAGTATAATAAGTAGATAGTATCAGTGTGATTATCCAACTAAAGTTATAATCTCTATTTTATTTCAAAAGTTGATAAAATTTGGTTATTATCATATAGATTTTAATTTTGTAATTAATAAATAAATCGAAGATTTTTTTGTCTAACTATTTTATTATAAACGTTTTGAACTTATCTAAAATAAAACGTTTATATAGCTAACCATCCCTTAATATTTCTATCAATTTATTAATAGTATCTTTACATATTTCTCCATCATTATAAAAAAAAAATCTCCATCATTACCCTTCTTATCGGTCTTAATATCACGTGGCCTTTAAAATCGTATTTATTATCACCTAATCGATTGATAAGATGTTTTGCGGCGAGTATTACAATTTTCTATGCAGTGACACCATTCATCAAGTCTTGGAAAAGAACAAATTCATTCAAAATACAAAAAAAAATCAAACGTTTTGAAGTCGTTTCTTTTCGGCAGGGTTTGGTCTAAATTGTGACTAAGTTTATTTATTTTTTTATCTTTTCCAAGACTAATAAAAAAAGTTTTCAGGATAAAAAAAAAAAATTTGGGTCTTTAAACTTTAAACTTTTTTTAAAACGTTAAACTTTAAACGTTTTGGAAAAGTTAAAAAACTTTTTTTTGTTTGTTAATAAAAATGTTAAAAACTTTAATCTTTGAAAACGTTTTGAAAAGTTAAAAGATTAGTCTTTACAAGCTTAAACTTTCCAAGACTAATAAGAAAAACTAAACTTTGGTTTTCAAAAGCTTTAATCTTTGAAAATGTTTTCTCGGTTAAACGTTTTGAAAACCTACATTATTAATTATATAGAAAACTAAAAGTTTATCTTTTTTGATAAAACACAACCCAAAAGTTCTTCTTTATTTTGTTAGAAATAGTAATTTTGTATGTAAATATATATTAAGGATATATAAAAGAATTATAAGTTTTATATTTATATAATTTTGTTAAATTCTTTTTTATATTTATATAATTTTGTAGTAATTTTGTTAAATTATTTTTTATATTTATATAATTTTTATTTAATTCCGTAATCTACTTCTATCCTCTCGTATCCGTTAGAAAACCCATATATGTAACCTCAGTATGAGTTTTTTTTTTAAATATTTTTTTTCAATTTTTAAAAAAAAATGAATGTCATGATATTTTGATTTATATACGAATAATCAAGTTGGAGAAAAAAAAATATTAAGAATAGTCTAAAACAATAACATTATTAACTTAAACATTACTAATGTCTTTTTAGACTATTCTATTACTATTATTTTTTTCACCATTCTAGAGATAAACAATATATGTAACATTTTTATATAATCGTAAAATAAGCGTAGTTAACAAAAAAAACATTAATAATGTTCAAGTAAGATAGGTTGCGTGTTTTGAGGATGACAACTTAGCCGAAAAGCCATTCGTTTGAAGAAAACAATTACTAATTATTAATACCGATATATGTACATAAGTTATGATGAAAATACTAATACCGATATTTAGACTTTAACCATTAGATGTGACGCTTCTATCTCTTAAAAATTATGCTATTAAAGAAAATTATTCAAATTTCAAAAAAATAAGAAAAGACATTTATTTATTATCAGAAAAGACATTTATTTATTTTGTTGGTTTTGGTGTAAATCGACACGAAGTTTTGTTAATTAAATATATATATTTGTTTTTTTAAATCTTTTCCAAGATTAATAAAAAAAAAATCCAAAAATGATACTATCATATTTGAATAACTACTGATTAAAAGAAAATAAAATAATAATTGCATTTTTTATATAAAAACCAGATCTTTTGTCGCTAGAAGACAAAGATTTAAAAAATGCTGCGAAAAAATGAAGAAGGGAGCGCTGCAAAATTAGTACAATGTATCCGTTTTGCTTTTCTTTTCCTTTTGGTTTTCATTTCTCTTCCTAAACCCTAACTATCTCTCCTTCCTTTCTTTCTTCTCTCTTAAACGGCGGCTTCTCTCTCCTTGGTTCCTTCTTAGGTGAGTTATGGAACTAGTTGATAATGGTAGAGTTTTTTTTTCTTTCTGTGGTTGCTTTTTAGATTCTGAGGAGTATGTTAGTGGCTGGTTTATAGATTCTAAGAACTAGAAGATGCTAGTCGTTTGTTTACTGATTTTTATCGATTTTGAGGACTGTAAGATGCTAGTGGCTTGGTTTACTGATTTCTAGGTTGTGAGGACTTTCATATCTTTATATCTTTGTCTTGGTTTAGTTATTTTTGGATTCTGAGGAATATGTTAGTGGTTGGTTTATGATTTTTAGATTCTATAAACTATAAGTTGCTAGTGGCTTGTTTACTGATTGTGAGCACTTTAATATCGTTATATATTTGTGAGACTCTAAGATGCTAGTATCTTTGCTTGTCTTTGATTGGGATTAATGATTTCTATATTCCGAATATGGAATTTGTATTTTTTTTTTACAGGAAAGTCATCATGCCGTGTTTAGCTTGTCTCACAGGTTTTTTGAACTTTCTGGAAAATCTTCTTCAGCGCTTTACCAACTGGTTAGGATACTATTATCTGACAAACCAGGATGAGAGCTTATGGATCCTTATGTTAGTGTCACAGGGTGGTGCATGTGTGTCTTACCTAATGGTGAATGGTTGGGGATTGGTTTTATGGGTGGGATTCTTTTGGATAGGATCTCATTTCATCATCCTCATTGGTGATCTTACTGTAGGACCACATCTAAGGAGATTTTATGAGATGTGGACTAGGAGTTATCCTCTGTTGAGCCAACTAGTTAGGTCTGCTGGAATTATTGGTGTCTTATGTTTTTTTGTCAAGGTGGCTGATTTCATAGGCAGCGGCTCATCCAAACTTCTCACCATATCTTACTATATGTGCTTTTATGTACATATAGTTTCTGCCATGAAACTACTTGGAATGACTGACATTTACAGCACTACCGATGGAATCATGTCAATTACCGTGATGGTAATGATACATATGAAGGATGTTAAGACTTCTATCAAGATGTGCCTTTTTGCTGTACTTTGTCTCTTGATGTGGTTTAAGATAACAATGCCTAACCGCAACGCTGGAGCAAACGCTGAAAACGCTAGAGCAGGAGCAATCGTTGAAGTAGCAAACGTTGGAGCAGGAGCAATCATTGAAGCCGCTAGAGAAAACGATGGAGGAAACGATGGAGAAAACGATGGAGAAAACGATGGAGAAGACGATGGAGAAAACGATGGAGAAAACGATGATACTCATCCTTTGGTCTAAACGAAGACACAGTGCATTTCTATTAAAAAGTTTCTTTCAGGATATTGTTTTTCAGGATATTGTTTTTCGGGATATTGTTGAGTATGTTAATGTTATTAAAACGTTTGTTTGACCTAAAGAATTTCAGCAGGAAAATGGCCGTAATTGTCACAAGAAAAGACCTATAGATTGTTTCAATAAGTAAAGTATTTTAGCGTTTCTTTTTTGGGAGATGTCTAGGGTTTTGGAGTGGAATAAGTCCAAGGAGGAGATTTGTTAAAATTGGACTTTATTCTTCATGGACTTTACTAAATGGGTTTCAAGAACTAAGTCCAACCATAGATGGCACATCTACAAAAGAAAACGGCTCAAGATCAAGAAGTGTTTAATTCATGAGTTAATGAATTAATCACTAAATAATGACGTAAGCAGAAGTAATATATAGGTGTATAAGTTCTGTAAAAACTAAGTTTTATAAAACGCTTCCACAAAACCCTAAAGTGCACAAAATTTTGACGAAATATCTACTCTTAAGTCTTAACCCTAAAGGTATATCCAGTTGCTTGCTGCGATTGTTAACCATACCGAACCGATAATCGACTAAGCCGAAGTAAACCAAGCCAAACACAAGAACCAAAATCCATAATAAACGAACCAATGTTGATTCGTAATTGCGAGACAGACGCCATCTATACTCTATTAATTAAACCAAAGTTTTGAAAATTGAAACACATGAAAACGATAAGTTATTGATAAAAAGGGAATTTACAAAGGAAAAATTCCAAAAATAACGTAAAACTCAAACTATCTAAACATAACCAAATATCAAACCAAACTAAACCCAAAACTCGTTAAAAAAAACTTCTAATTTAAATTAATCTTTATTTATTTGAAAAAAAAAAAAAGTAAAGATGAAGAGGAGGGAACTAACCAAGATGTGTGCCTTTGGGCCTTAAATGGGCCAAATGATACATTAAAGTAAAAAATCACTAAAGATTTTTTGATGAATGCAATTTGCAGGATTTGCTGTCCCAATCCCTAATAATGTTGCGGTCATTTCTTTTTTTTACTCAATCATCTCTTTTTCCATATCTTGTATTATTTTTATATGGAACAAAAATTATAATAAATAGAGGGGGGCTTTTCTTTCAGTGGTGCTTTGGTCTAATGGTTTCACGTTCTATGATATGTGACTAGGTTTCGTCTTCGAATCCCAGCTACGTAATTGGTAACGTTTTTTATCAGCATTTTTTCTTTTTCTTTCACCGATCACTCTTTCCACGCGATTTGATTTTTCAAATTGATTTTTTCTTTTCTTTTACATATTTTTTTGCTTTTTCCCTTTCCCTTTTGTGTATTTTCGTTATAAAAGAGGAAAAAATAAATATGTATTTTTTTTTTAAAATCTAAAAAATAAATTTTCAGTGTTATTCTTTTTTTCAAGTTTTCTATTTATCTATCTATCTATTTATATATTATTCCCCAAATACATTTTTTGGAGACTCCCGACAAATATTAAATAATTACAGAAATGTCATTATCTATCCATTTGTTTTTTTCCACACCATNTATATATGTATCTTAATATATAGATATATATGTATCTTTATATTTTGAGGAAAAAAAAAGTATCTTAATATTATAATATACAAAATCTAAAAAAAAACTATTTATTGATATATGATATTACGTACGAAATTAATTTAGAATAAACATCGAAGTTTTATATATTTAAATTTAACATACACAAAATTAAATGTAAAATATTTACAAAAAAAGACTGAACTCACATCTTATGATCGTATCTAAACCAGAAATCAAACGAAAACAACTATTAAATGAAACAAATTTTACACGGTTTAAACTTTAAACTAAAAGAAAAATTGATAAATATTAAACTATAATAGCGACGATCTTTCGTATATGATATAACAGAATTAATTAAAAAAAATATATATAATTAAGTAAAATAAATAAATAAATAATAATAATAATAATAAAAATCAAATAAGATCCGTGGAAATTGGTCGAAAAAAAAATCCGTGGAAATACTAAAAACGCTCTAAGTCTCAACGCAAAGCCGAATTCTGAGAAGTGTGAGAAGAGAGATTTAGTGATTGAATCACAAGAAATGGCGAAACAGGAAGGAGTAACAGTCCCGATCTTCTCTTCTCTTGATCCTGTTTACGGTGACAATTCCCAGCTCGAAGAAGCTAACCGTCGATTCGATGTTTTGAAGGCTAAGTTCAAGGAATTCTACGGTTCTACGCCTCAACTCTTTGCTCGCTCTCCAGGTTAAGTTTCTATCTACATCCTTCGGTTACAAGAAAAAAAAAGTCTTAAACTCTTGAATTTGATGGGTTTGGTCGAAATTTAGACAAAATTTGTTGGCTTCTAGTTTTTTACCTGCTGATGAGAAATTGAGTGCCGAAGATGGATTTATTCTCTTGAATTATGGTTTCTTATTTGGATTTTGATTGCTTTGGCACTTTTGGTGAAGTTTCTGAAACAGATCAGAATTTGTTTTGTGTATGATGGATTGCAGGAAGAGTGAATCTGATCGGAGAGCACATTGATTATGAGGGATATTCAGTGCTTCCAATGGCTATTAGGCAAGATACTATTGTAGCAATTAGGAAATGTGATTCAGGAGAAGATTCAAAGCAGCTTCGTATTGCAAATGTAAATGATAAATATCCAATGTGTACATATCCAGCTGATCCGAATCAGGTAATATCAAATTTCACAAGATTTTGTAAATCTGTGCCTTTGTTTTGTTGTAATTTGTTGCTCCTCTCTTGCGTTTCAAAGTTTTATCAGTTCAGAAATGCTAGAGTACTTGTGCCTTATTGTCTGTCAAAATTTCAGGAAATTGATTTGAAGAATCACAAGTGGGGTCACTACTTTATCTGCGGGTAAGGGATTAAGCGGTCTGGTTTGTATCAGAATTTGAGAGATTTCATTTTCTTGAAATGCTTATGATTTCAATTCTTGCAGGTACAAAGGGTTTCATGAGTATGCTAAGTCAAAAGGTGTGAATCTTGGTTCACCAGTTGGACTTGAAGTTCTTGTTGATGGAATTGTTCCTACAGGTATGATTCTCAAGGAACTTGCAATTTTATCCTTTTAACTTGAAGTATTAAATTGACTTCTTTGATTTTAGGTTCTGGGCTTTCAAGTTCTGCTGCGTTTGTTTGCTCGTCAACAATTGCAATTATGGCGGTATTTGGTCAGAACTTTGGAAAGGTATTTCTTGGTCATACTTTAATCAAATGAAGTTCATGGTTCTATAGTTAAATTGTTGAATAACTTTTGTCTCTTTGCTCTCAGAATGAGCTGGCTCAGCTTACCTGTGAATGTGAACGACACATTGGAACACAGTCCGGTGGAATGGACCAGGTCGGAAGAATGTTCTCGGCTTATTTGTGACGTAGCTGCATCCACAATTAAGTCTGTTTCTGAGTGATCAAATTTAACCATTCTCTGCAGGCAATCTCTATAATGGCTAAAACTGGATTTGCTGAGCTTATTGATTTCAATCCAGTTCGCGCAACTGATCTGAAACTTCCTGATGGTGGAAGTTTTGTAATTGCACATTCTCTTGCGGAGTCTCAGAAGGCTGTCACGGCTGCTACGAATTACAATAACAGGGTTGTTGAATGCCGGCTTGCTTCAGTAAGTTATAGCAAAACATTTTCTTTGCTGTAATATCTTCACTTTTTTCCCTAATCACTCTTGATTTTTTTCCCTACATTGTGCTCTTCTGAATTGTAGATCATGCTTGCCATTAAGCTTGGAATGGAACCAAAAGAAGCAATATCTAAAGTTAAGACTCTTTCCGATGTAGAGGGGTTATGTGTCTCATTTGCCGGTGATCGTGGCTCATCTGATCCTGTTCTTGCTGTTAAGGTAGTTTTGATGGTTGTACAGCTTTATCAAATTCAGTTAAATCTATAATGTTTTTGGGGTTCATTTGTTCTTGCATATGTTGCAGGAATATTTGAAAGAAGATCCATATACCGCAGAAGAGATTGAGAACATCATTAAGGAGAAGTTACCAACAATCTTGAACAATGATCCAACTTCCATGGCTGTACTAAACGCTGCTAAGAATTTCAAATTGCACCAGGTAATAAAATTAACGTACTACTTGCACAAAACAGTAACCTTTTTTCTCAGTCTTAACGAGATTGCGCTGAACTACTATCAATAGAGAGCTGCACATGTTTATTCCGAAGCTCAGAGAGTGCACGGTTTCAAAGACACCGTCCATTCAACCTTAAGGTAAGAACTCTATCTGCAGAAATCTTGTGTACAAGATTGTGGACATTGATGTCTGAAAAACATTAACTGTACAGTGATGAAGATAAGTTAAAGAAACTTGGAGATCTCATGAACAATAGCCATTACAGCTGTAGTGTCCTATATGAATGCAGGTGAATAAATAAACTCACATGTTCAACAAATGTGAAAAAAGCTAGTTTTAACTTGTGAATTTACGCAGTTGCCCGGAGCTGGAAGAACTAGTTGGAGTTTGTAGAGAGAATGGAGCACTTGGAGCAAGACTAACAGGAGCTGGATGGGGAGGTTGTGCTGTTGCTTTGGTTAAGGAATCTGGTGTTTCTCAGTTCATAGCTGCGGTTAAGGTAAGTAACAGCTTCTGTTCTAGTAATGGTTTAACGTTAAATTGAGAAGAAATTTATGGAATGTGTTATGGATTTGGATTGTGTAGGAGAAATACTACAAGAAAAGGATAGAGAAAGGAGTGATTAAGGAACAAGACATGGAGCTTTACCTTTTTGCTTCTAAACCTTCAAGTGGTGCTGCAATTTTCCACTTCTAAGCATTTTTTTTAATTTTATTTAAATTCAATCAGAATTGTCTGCAATTGTCTTATTTTACTGAATTCTTAAAGTTAATAATTTCGTATTAATGTTGTTGGATAATGGTTTCTTCTAAAATAAATAAAACGTATTATTTTCAGATTTAATTTTGGTTTAAATATTCACAAATTACAGAGTTTAACAGACAAAAGAAAGAACAAGACAACCTAACATTTAACTTCTGTACTCTCTCTGTTTTTCATTTTAGCTGCAGAACCGGCCACATAACCGGGAAAATTCTGCGAGTAAACCGGTGTTTCTGTTTCTGTGCAGTGTTTATCTTCCCGGACTCTCCAACAAGCTTTTGTCATCTTCTTGCTTTTGTTGTTAATATCACACTCATCCTTCTTCTTAGGTAGCTGAGAAGCTTGCGCCATTGATAACTGGATTTTACCAACTGGTTTCTGGAAGCTGCCATTGTTGAGATTCTTCAGAAAGTCTGTTTCCACAGTTTCTATGTCCAAGATCTTGATGTTTGTCGCTAGTAAACCCCAGTAAAATACAGTATTTGACTCATTTGTGTGGATTTCTACGTACTCTGTTGGGTTTGGATCACAAGCACCAAAAACTTCCTCTATCTGCATTGATGGAGACAGATTTTTTCAATAAAAGCATCAAGATAATGTAGGATTTGTACATTGATAAGAGTTAAACCTTGATCAGAAGACATCGGAAACGTGACTTCACCCAGCCGACCCAGTCACCGAGATCTTCTTGACTTGCAGCTGAGAGGTATATCTTGACGAACCAAGTGTATGTGTTTGCATATGGATATGGCTCAAACAAATTCTTCCAGCTAAAGTTAGGCTTCAAGTAATCCTGCATTATATTGACATAACTGTGTGGAGTAATACTAATTGTACTTGGATCCAATGCACAAAAACACAATCACTACTTAGATGGAACATTGAGAAAGTAAAGACTCTCACCTTTGTCAAATTATGACCTCGGATAAACTCTGTTACTATTTTGTCAAATGTGCTCCGTGTAATGTTGGAATTGCAGTATTGATGTGAACCGCATGGTAATTGGATGGGCATGAAGCCTGGAGGAAGTCCTGTAGCTGGATAAATGTCTTTTAGCAGCAACACTGGTCTAGGCCATGGCCAATAAGCGAATGTGTTGAAAAATATTGCCACATGAGCAATCAAAGTAGCATTTGGATAACATATACAAACAAAAGCAGCAAGAATAGCCATATGAACACCACCAAGAAATCCATTCAGCTGAAGCCAGTGAAATCAAATCAATTAAGCTTTTGCTTTCAATGGAAATGAATAAGATCACCTAGTTATAAGCATATAGAAATTTGTTTACAACTTACGTTACCATAGACACCTCGCTTCTTTGCCCATAATTTGACACACCGCAGCAATGACCGGAATATCTAAAAACAATATAATGAATTATAGACGTTATGCTGAGATGTTGAGGGAGTTAAGTTACTGTTATCTACCGATAAGGAAGGCACTATCTGAAGAATGCATTTGTTGGCACGAACTCCAGACAAACTTTTCCAACTTGTCTCATCAATATCCCTCAAAAAGAAAGGATTAAGCACATCCACATCCTGAAGTACCTCACAGTTAAAGTTTAAACAAGAAGATTTCCAAATCATTTAGATTAGATTAACTAGAACTTGAAAAGCTTTGAGAACGCACGTTTGGAATGGATAACAAACTAAGCTGAGCAAAGGGAAGATCAACCAAGATTCCATCAAGCTTAAAACGGATGAGAGGAACTTTTGCGTCTTTGACACAAAGAATATCAGAAACATCTGATCTGCTTTTCAGCATATTACGCAAGACAATGAAAAAGTCCTCCTGTGCCAATGAAAGAAAAAAGCATTAAAGAGGAATATTTCCACCATTCAACAAATCAGGTGAACTCACAGCCTTAGAAGCAAAGAAAGGACCAATGCACAGAGCGTCAATATCTGATTCAGAACCATGAACCTGAATAAAAAAGAACAAAATAGTTAAGCTTCTTACATTTTTAAGCTTGAAATCTCATAACCTCTTACACATAACATTTGACACTGTAACATTTGGAGAAAGGCATGGTTTTAAGTGAAAGATAATCACCCCAAGGCCGTAAGATCCATATGCTATTACAGTTGCGTTGGTGGCTGCAATCTTATGCTTGGGAAGACGGTGTTGCCAAGCAACCCTCTTAATCCATTTCACCACTATCTGTTCATAGAACTCACAGGCATCACTGTCTAACGAATTCAGAGCAATTAATAGTCCAAATTTCAAGTATATATAACAAAATTCCAAATTTCCAACAAAAATGATTGAATTAAATATACCCTTTGTAACTTTTCGAGAACAGCTCTTCGCTTCTCCTCATCTTCAAGAGACGGAATGACTCCTTCATTAGTCATAAGCTACAGAGAAAAAGCAGAAATGAAAGTAGCATGAGAGACCTAATTTAAAACAAACGAAGTCCTCAGTGATCAAAATCAGTAAAACCTAATTTACCCGATGAAGGAAAACCGTGCTTTGTTCTTCCATTTGTGCCATTAGAGGAGGAAACCCTCGGGATGGGACCAGAGCCGAAATGTGAGGAACAAAGAACCCTTGACGAGGTAAAAACAGAGGGTTTATCGGGGTAAACCCGAAAGGATCGTTCAGAGAAGAAGAATGATGGAAAATTCGACGGCGATGATCCAAGGAGGTGACAACATTGACATTTTGGCGGTTGGCATAAGCTGCCATACACAAGGAAATTAAACTCAGGGAGAGGTAGAAGATTTTTGCCGCGAAAAAAGACTAAACCTCTTAATCTCCCTCCTTTTACAAGGATTTCTGTATGTTCGATTTTTCTTACTTTGTTTCGCGAGAAAATCTTAAGAGAAAAGAAAAGAAAATTAAAAAATTTGATGATTTTCGTTTATGAATCCGTTTTCCGGTAGCGTCTTATTTGAAAACTTGAAACGGCTATAATTGGCTACGTACAGCGCACAATAGATCACTGCACCAAAACATGACACGTGGAATATATTCAGTAACGAAGAAATAGAATGTATTGGGCCAATTAACCCCTAAGTAGGCCTTTTATGGCTTCCTATATTTCTTGGCCCATTTTGTTAACATTTTAATATCAAAACATAATTATTTAACAATTAAAAAATAATCATTTTTAAAATACATTAAATAGTGGTATAATTAAGTTTTTTGTAGTTATATATAAGTATATATATTTTTACATGAATATACAATTGCTATAAGAGTCCAAAAAAAATAATTATTTGGTTATTAATTATTTTAACTTTTTGTCATTATAAAATAATATTTATCTGCTTATTAATTATTATGACGTCTTGTCATTATAAAAAAATATAAAATATAAGCGTTATGATTCATCTTTTTGTATTTATATATAAATTATATAATTTTTCATGAATATAATTGCTATAAGAGTCCAGAAATAATAAATACTTTATTAATTATAACGTTTTGTCATTATAAAACAAATATAAAATTTAAGCGTTATAATTCATTTTTTTTTGTATTTATATATAAATTATATATTTTTCATGAATACAATTGCTATACGAATATAATGATTTGTATTTTTCATAAATTATAACGTTTTGTCATTTTTAAATAATTTTATTATACGAACGAGTTAGAGACATTTGTGATTTGTATTATTCAGACTACACGAATATAATGATTATGAAATATCAATGAACAAAAACAAAGTATAAATTCGTTTAGATCATAAAAAACAAAATGATAAATATTATGTGGATACGATGCGACGGTGAATATAAAATATTAAAATTCGATCTAAAGAAGACATGTTTTAAACAATATACAGTATTTTATACATTCGTTAGTTAACGCAATCTGCATCTCACCATTATCACCACACTTTTCTATATCCCTATCTTAATCCTAATATTCTTGGATTTTGGTCCCATGAACAAAAAAAATTAAGGTTTGTTTATTACTTTATAGTAAATATATTTTTTTTTTGGATTTGCAACCAATTTTAAATGAGAATATTTTTCTTACTTAGTTAATAGTTGATACAGCGTTTCACAAATTCAATCACATATGACATAATTGTTTATCCAAATGCAATCTATTTTTTAAGTTTAGTTTTATTGTATATTGCATAGGTAATTTAAAATTTTTACATGGTAACCAAATTAACAATAATAAATTTAATCGGTAAAAAGGAAGAATATATATAGTTAAAAAAAGAACGAAATCAGTTATACAAATAATTTCGGTTGGTAAAAGATAAAACTACAATAAATCTTATTTGAAATAAAAAAATGTAAATTAGAAATTTGAAAAAAAATATAAGAAATTTTAATATGTAAATATTTTTTTTATTGACACTTTAACTAATAATTTTGACCCCAAAATTAATATAAGAAATTTAATATACATATATATATATAATTTGTTTTTTATTGATACTTTAACAAACAATTTTGAAAAATAAATAAAACAAAAAGTGTTCTTACCGTGAATGATTCATAGTGAATGATTAAACAAAAATAATGTTATGAATGTATAAAATGAACAAAAATAATGGACCCGATTTGATAGAGAATCATATAAACCAAATGAAAAAATAAAAAATTGTTTGCTAATATTTGACTACATGAACAAAAAGCTATGGCCCCTGAAATTGATTAAACGATATAAGAAATCAAAATAGTCTTCTTCGTAGCTAACGAAATTAAAATTAAAATTGTCGGTTAGTAATTATTTTATGTGAGAAAGAAAATACGAGAAATTCGATTTTACAGAGCACAGCTCGCATAAATCTCTCGCATTACACACTTCACTCGTTTCATTATCTGCGAGGCTAATTTCTACTCTTGAAGAAACGAGCGAGAGAATCAGAGTGTGTTCTCGATGTTCCAATCTTAGGAATTATTTGTTTCTCTTCTCTATTGATCACGAAATCGAGCAGATCTGGTTCAGGAGTGTGAATCCGTGTCAGTGTAGCGCTTGGTGGTTCATTCTGTGACCGGAAATGGCGATTTCAGGCGCTATTACACCTGGGCTGGTGCGTCTCGTAGTGGATTTTATCATCTTTTTGAATTTGATTTCACACGAATTAGATCTTTGTTTGAATTAGCTTTTCTAGTGATAAGAGAGTGATTTGTTTTAGTATACGGAAATTGCAGATGTCGGTGGTGCTCGGGATTGTGCCGGTGATCGTCGCTTGGTTATACGCCGAGTATTTGCATTATACGAAACACACTGTTTCCGCCAAAGCGTAAGTTGATCAGATCGTTTTTACTTCTATTATAGTGGATGAAGTTGTGACATCGGAGTTTGTTTTAAATCAATACTGTGGTTGTTTTGCTTGTTGTCTATGTTAGTAGGCACTCTGACGTTAGTTTGGTGGAAATTGCGAAAGATTTGGTTAAAGAAGATGACAAAGCTCTTTTGTTAGAAGATGGAGGTCTCCAGACAACTTCTCCTAGAGGAGCCAAAGGCTCGTCGAAGTATTCACCTCTCATCAAGTTAGTAAAGGGTTCCATTACTTTTTCCGAAGCTTGAAGCTATTTTGCTTATGATTATGCTTACGTCTGGTTCTGTGTAGGTTTGTCCTCTTGGACGAGTCATTCTTGATTGAGAATAGACTTACACTAAGAGCAATGTGAGTATTAGGGTCCATTCTCTAAAGTTGAGTTTTGTATGTTCAAAGATTCTATATAAACTCACACTTTATCTAATTATTTTGTTTCTCTGTAGAATTGAGTTTGCGGTACTTATGGCATACTTTTACATATGTGACCGCACAGATGTATTCAACTCATCAAAGAAGGTGAGGATGATATCTTATTTGAAATGTGTTTATTAACTTCCCCATGAGATTGTAAATTTAGTGAGTCACGAAAGAATATGCTGCGGTGTGGGTGTTGAGTGCATTCATAATTTTCTAATGTCTATCTTCTGATGCAGAGTTACAACCGGGATCTCTTTCTGTTTATCTACTTCCTTCTAATCATTGTGTCAGCAATAACTTCATTCACAATACACAATGACAAATCAGCTTTCAATGGAAAAGCCATCATGTACTTGAATAGGCATCAAACTGAGGAGTGGAAAGGCTGGATGCAGGTTTGTCATTTATGATATATGCTACTGGATTGCCTTTCAACTGGGTAATCATGTCTGTTAATACATTGGAATGCCTTTTTGTATGCTCTAATCTTATCATTGTTCTCGTTTCCTGGTATTGTAGGTCCTATTTTTGATGTACCACTACTTTGCTGCGGTAGAGTACTATAATGCGATCCGAGTTTTCATTGCTTGCTATGTATGGATGACTGGATTTGGGAACTTTTCTTACTATTACATTCGCAAGGACTTTAGCCTTGCAAGGTTTGCACAGGTAACAGCTATGCCCTCAAGATCTTTTTTTGTTAATATATTTATAACTCTTACCTACTTAAGTTTAAGCAAACTCTTGTTCAACAGATGATGTGGCGGCTAAATTTCCTGGTCATATTCTCTTGCATCGTCCTCAACAACAGTTACATGCTATACTACATCTGCCCAATGCACACTTTGTTTACTCTGATGGTCTATGGAGCACTCGGAATCATGAACAAGCATAATGAGATGGGTTCAGTCATAGCTGCCAAAATCATTACCTGCTTCTTTGTGGTTATCCTCGTTTGGGAAATTCCCGGTGTTTTTGAATGGATTTGGAGTCCATTTACTTTTCTCATGGGTTAGTAACTACCCAGATCTGTATTTCCCTTGATAAGCAATGTGCTCATGTTTCTAAAAACGCATAAACATAACAATTGCAGGTTACAACGATCCAGCAAAACCCCAGCTGCCCCTTCTGCATGAATGGCATTTCCGGTCTGGTCTTGATCGATACATATGGATAATTGGTATGCTATATGCATACTACCACCCAACTGTAAGCTATACATTATCTTCACATCAGCTCTTTTCACGAATAGGTAGCTAATCAATGAACTTTATTCTCTCGGTTATGTTTCATAAAGGTTGAAAGATGGATGGAGAAACTAGAGGAAGCTGATATGAAACTCAGGATGGCTATCAAAACAACTGTGGCATTCATAGCAATAACGGTATAACATTCATCGTCTCACTTCCCTTCTCTTCCATGTGAAAAAAAAGTTTTATAAATTGTTTTTCCAGTTATATATACCTCTGGTGACATAAATCTTGTAGGTGGGATATTTCTGGTATGAGTACATATACAAGCTGGACAAGCTAACATACAACAAATATCATCCTTACACCTCTTGGATCCCAATAACGTAATATTTGCAAATCTTTATAAAATAGATCTTCCAAAAGCTAGGCCTAACTTGGATATGTGGGTTTATATATTGCTTTTCAGTGTTTATATCTGTCTCCGGAACATTACACAGTCTTTCCGTGGCTACAGTTTGACCCTTCTGGCGTAAGAAATATTTCAGTTAATACATTTATTGGTCTTCCTTTTTTCGATATATCGACAAAAAAAAAATGTTCATATGAACTTTCAGGTGGCTTGGGAAGATAACACTAGAGACATATATCTCCCAGTTTCATATATGGTTGAGGTATGTCACTTGTTCTTGTCAATATTTTCAATAGTAGAACATATAAAAAAGGGAAAATGGTAAAATAGACCTTGAACTTTGTCGATTTGGTGGTAAAACTCCCAACTTTTAAAATGGTTTTTAGACTTTGAACTTTGATAACCATGTTTTTAAACCATATGTGATCTTTTAAATTAAAATTAAACTTTGAATATGAAACTAAACCATAATTTCAAAATTTAACAATAAAATATAATCCAAATTCGGATTAAGTCTACTACAATTTCAAGTTTAAATTTGAGCGGTTTACAGAACCTAATTATTAAGGTTTGGGGTTAAAAACCTGGTAATCAAAGTTCAAGATCTAAAAAACTATTTTTAAAAATGACGTTTTTTACACCAAATCGGTAAAATTCAGAGTTTGTTTTACCATTTTTCCTATAAAAAAATGATGATTAAGAATGATATAATATAAGTTTGCAATATTAAACTATAAAAATTCTCGAATTTAACATACTGTACTGAACCCACAGATCTGCAGTTCCTGATGGTCAACCCAAGTTACTACTTTCTCTTATCCCAGATTACCCATTACTCAACTTCATGCTCACAACCTCCATTTACGTCGCTGTAAGCAAAACTCTACTATACAAACACAAGCAATTTTGAAAAAGCCAAAAGATTGATTGGAGTTTGTTTTGTTTCAGATCTCTTACAGGCTCTTTGAGCTTACAAACACGTTGAAAACAGCGTTCATACCAAGTAAAGATGATAAACGCCTTGTTTACAACACGATCTCAGCTATCTTGATCTGTACTTCCCTCTACTTCTTCTCCTTTGTTCTTCTCAGAATTCCCCAGAAACTGGTAAGTCATCTTCTCCTCTCTATTTGTATGTAAGAATAGTTAGTTCCTCGTACTTGAGTTTAAGCTCGAAACAGAGTCCATTATCTTAGATTTGATTTAAGGGAATATGGTATTTTAGACCATGGACTATCTGTTTCGTGAAGCCAAAAAAACCCTCGAGACGGTTTTTTAAACCTTGAATTTTGGTAACTGAGGTTTTTTAAATCAAAATTAAATCTTGAACATAAAAATTTAATTATAATTTCAAAATAAAATTCAAATTTGGGTTAGTTATACTATAATTTCATGTTTAAAATTGAGATTTAGGTTTAAAAATCTCAGATATTAAGGTTTCAGGTGTAAAAAAGCTGATTATCAAAATTCTGTGTTTAAAAATCTCAGATATTTAGATTTGATTCAAGGGAATATGGTATTTTAGACCATGAACCATCTGTTTCGTGAAACAAAAAAAAACCCTTGATTATCAAAATGGTTTTTTAAACTTTGAACTTTGATAACCGGGTTTTTTAAATCAAAATTAAATTTTGGTTTAGTTATACTATAATTTCATGTTTAAAGTTGAGATTTTGGTTTAAAAACCTCAGATATTAAAAGTTAAGGTGTTTAAAGTTGAGATTTTATTTTGAAAGTTGATGATTTTGTCATCAATTGAGATAATTGAGGGTTTAAAATACCGTATTCGCTTGATTTAATCATTTGACATTTTCTATTAATTGGAATCAACAGTTTTAAAGGCATGTCTGCGTCGCCGGACTGGACCGGATCTAAATTGAATGAAGTCACCTGTCTGAAGAGGAGTTTAATACATTGGAACTATGCAACACCGTAGATAATATCAGTATTAGATATGCAAAAAAAAAATGTTACAAGAGTGTTATGATTTTTATTTTCATTTTAGTGTCGTTTTTCTGTATAATTATTCAATCTTATGGTCGTTCGTTATAAACTCAAAATCGAAATACAAATATGTCTGTACGTCATATTTCTTAATAATGCCAAAATCATTTGAGGATAAAAATACCCATACTGGCCATTGATATGACCAATTGCAATACATAAATACAAATTGAATTACATAAATATATAAATACAAATTGAATTACATATTAATATATTTTTTCATTAAAGGTATTATAATTATGGTAGAATATTGGTGTTTAAGAGAATAATATTATAAATATTTATTTTTTATTTTGTATGGTATAAATATATAAATAAAAATTGAATTATATATTAATATTTTTTCTTTTACGTTTTTTTTTCATTTAAGGTATTTTAATTATGGTATAATATTGGTGTTATAGAAATATTTTCGTTTATATTTCTTTAGCATAATATATATAGAATATAATAATCTGTTAAGGTTAAAATATTAGGTCTAATGTAGTAACAAAAATATTTGATTTATTTTATGCTGAGTATTATAGTAATATATTGTATTTGTTAGGTATAATACATGTATCTACTTAAAAAAATTATTAAATTGAATATTAAAAAAGTAAAAAAGGCGTTTATCCCATGTACATATGATAAATAATGTAATCTATAAATTTTAAAAAGAAACAAAAAAAATCATAAAAAGTAACGTTCATATAACTTAATTTAGATAGTCTAATACAGAAGAAATCTACCATTTGGCGGGAAAAAAAACACCCAGAAATCTACCAATTAAAACATTTCCAAAAACAGAATATTCAAATATACACTTATAAATAGTCTCCAAATTCACCATCTAATATACAAAACACAAATTAAAAAAAAAGGAGTAAAAATACAAAAAAAAATGGCGAAAACAGCTTTGATTTTCATCGGTCTTTTACTTATTTCAACATGTGAGTATATATCTTATATTCATCATCAAATATTCATCATTAATTATATATAATGAATAATAATACTAATTATGTATAATTTTTACAGGTGCAGAAATGATCGTGGCACAGTCATGTACTAAAGATAGTGAGTGTCATAAACTTGTATGTACAACGAAAAGTGCGTGTGTGAATAACACGTGTGAATGTGTTAAGGTATTGAAACCACCATCAATGAAGAAATATGATGTTACAAAAACATTTGATGTACAAGAATGTCGTGATTTTTGCCAAGCTAAAGGTCAAGTTGCTTATGCTATTATTGATGGTCAATGTATTTGTGGACCACCTCCCTTGTAATCTATAAATCGAGATTATAAAATAAAATTAATAAAAGTTTTTATTTATTGGAATTTCGTCAATTTGTTTTTTTGTTTTTTAAATATTATGTGTTTTAGTTAGAAAATTTTATTCCAATGTTTTAAGATTTTTTTAGATATAATATTTAGAAAACATACTTATATTCATAAGATGAAACTATTAAATCAAAAATGTTAATTATTTTGTGGGGTTGTTAAGAATTAATCAAGAATACCAACTTGTTAAAAAAATATTAACAAAACATATTATTAACTTAATAATAATTTTTTGTGTTGGTTGATTAATTAATTTAATAATAAATTAATCTTTAATAGTAAAGTATCCAAATTATTTTTTAATAATAAAATTTCCCGACGAAATTAATTTATATTTATCTATTCTCAAACCAAATCGAAAAAAACAATCAACACAACATTCAATTGAAATCTCCAAATTAAAACAACCTGAGAAAAAATTATTTAGAATTCGGTCAGCTAACTAATAATTTATATAGCATTATCAAAACAATTTATTTTAAAAAAATAATAGAGTAATAATTGGTCAACTTATGTGTTACTTTTAATATATATATATATATATATATGATTTAATTAGTGTATCGATGAATGATTATAATTGATACGAGAGTTATGAAAATGTGGTGAACACCTAAAACCGGCTTATTCCGGTTTAATACTCTAATCTAACCGTTCAACACCCGGTCAAGGAGTAATTCCTTTTATTTTTGGTATTGTATTAATAAACAACTTGAGACTGCTGCTTCTGTGTTATAATATTAGATTTAATGTAGTACACAAATATTTAATTTATTTTTTTCTAAGTATTATAGTAATATATATTGTAATTATTAGGGTTTAATAATTAAACTACAAAATTTAATATTTAAAAATAAAACAAACAAATCTTCATAACTTAATTTTGATTGGGGGAAAAAACTTAATTTTGATAATAATGTATTAATATTTCTTTTCCTTTTAATACATATATACACAAGACATTTTATCATTAAGACATTTTATCATCAAAACATTTCCAAAAAACATAAATATTACACTTATAAAAAGTCCCCAAACTCACCATTTTATTTACAAATCACAAATTAGCAATAAAAAATATAAAGAAATGGCGAAAACAGCTTTGATATTCATCGGTCTTTTACTTTTTTCAACATGTGAGTATTTTATATTCATCATCAAATATTATCATTTAATATAAATAATTTTTTTGTCTGCCATTTAATATAAATAATTAATCATATGAATAATAATTTTAATTTTTTATGTATAATTTTACAGGTGCAGAAATGATTGTGGTAAAGTCATGCACTGAAGATAGTGACTGTACTAGATTTTCGTGTGCAGTGAAAAGTGCGTGTGTGAATGGCACGTGTAAATATCCTTTCTTCGACCCACCACAGGCGAGATATGATGTAACAAAATCACATACAAGATATAATTTAACAAAATCACATACAAGATATAATTTAACAAAATCACATACAAGATATAATTTAACGAACTCACATACGAGATATAATTTAACGAACTCACATACGAGATATAATTTAACAGAATCATCTCCTCTGTAATTCATAAATTGAAATTATGAAAATAATGTTATTTTATTTCTAATTGAAATTATGAAAATAATGTTATTTTATTTCTAATAAATTAAATAAAAAGTTTATTTTATTTTATTGGATTCGTCAAATAATATTTCCTCTGTTTTTTTACAATGTTAAGTGCCTTAGCTAGAATTTTTTTGGTTCCAAAATATAAGATATTTTAAGATTTTTAGATAAAAATTTAGAAAACATATCTATATTCTTCATGAATATAAACTTGTTAAATCTTAAGGTATGGAATGTCATATGTATAAGTATATAATTCATTCTTAACCATTATAAGGAAACATGATTAAATGTTTTCTTAAATTTCAATAATTACAAGA
The DNA here is from genome assembly GCA_000411095.1 of Aethionema arabicum. Classification (NCBI taxonomy): domain Eukaryota; kingdom Viridiplantae; phylum Streptophyta; class Magnoliopsida; order Brassicales; family Brassicaceae; genus Aethionema; species Aethionema arabicum. Next base: position 159,907 of record KE152266.1, on the reverse strand, counting down.
GACTATAAATACATTATAATTACTATATATATATATATATATTTAATCTAAATATTTACAATATATATATATATATAAGTACAAAAAAAATTAATCTAAATATTTAAAAAGAAAACAAACAAATCTTCATAACTTAATTTTGATTGGGGAAAAAAACTTAATTTTGATAGCCTATTTTGAGCTTCTTCTCTTTTAATATATTTTTTCCCTTTAATAAATATACAAGACATTTATCATTAAAACATTTCCAAAAAAACATAAAAATTACACTTATAAATAGTCTCCAAACTCACCATTTATTTACAAATTACAACTATTAAATTAAACAAGAAATTAGAAATACAAAGAAATGGCGAAAACAGCTTTGATATTCATCGGTCTTTTACTTTTTTCAACATGTGAGTACTTTATATTCATCATCAAATATTATCATTTTATATATAATTAATTAATCATGAATATTTATGTATAATTTATTAATTTTACAGGTGTCGAAATGATAGTGGCAGAGTCATGCCGTGAAGGTAGTGACTGTAGTAGATTTGCGTGTGCAGTGAGAAGTATGTGTGTGAATGGCACGTGTGAATGTCCTTTCTTCGACCCACCACAGACGAGATATAATTTAACAAATTCACATACGAGATATAATTTAACAAAATCACATAAAAGATATAATTTAACAGAATCACCTCCTATGTAATTCATAAATTGAAATTATGAAAATAATGTTATTTTATTTCTAATAAATTAAACAAAATTTTTTTTATTTTATTGGAATTTCGTCAATTAATATTTCCTCTGTTTTTTTTTACAATGTTAAGTGCCTTAGCTAGAATTTGTTTGGTTCCAAAATATAAGATATTTTTAGATAAAAATTTAGAAAATATATTTATATTCATCATAAATATAAACTTGTTAAATCTTAAGGTATGGAATGTCATATGTATAACCATTAGGAAACATGATTAATAATATTCTTAAATTTCAATATTTACAAGAGACTAAAAATATATTATAAATACAATATGTATATAGGTTAATGATCATTTTATATTATTAATATTTATTATACATTTGTTAAATATATAAAAGAAATCATATTACAATACCCAAAAATCTTTTACCCNATATATATATATATATGGTATATTAAGGTTAATCATCAAAAAATATAATCATATGTTTAAAATAAACGTAGTATATATTTTATATGTATATTTAAGGTTAAAATATCAACTTTAATGTAGTAACAAAAACATTTAATCTATTTTCTGCTAAGTATTATAGTAATAGATTGTATTTATTAGGTATACAAAAACATTTCATCTATTTTAAGAGTTTTTATTTATTAGAATTTCGTCAAATAATATTTCCTCTGTTTTTTTTTTAATATTTAGTGTCTTAGCTAGAACATTTTGTTTTAAAAAATAAGATGTTTTAAGTTGTTTATAAAAAAATCTAGAAATTAAACATTTTATATTGATAAAACGAAATTATTAAATAAAAATATAGTAATTATTTCTAATTATTTTGCGGGGTTTTAAGAATTAATCATGAATATAAACTTGTTAAATTTAAATCTTCTAGGGTATGCAATGTCATGTAAGCATATAATTCATTCTTAACCATTTAGAAAAATTATTCATTACTTTCTTAAATTTCAATAATTAAACGAGTCCTATAAATATAATATATATGGGTTAATGAACATTTGATATTAAAATTAAGTGTAAACTTATTAAATATATCAAACAAAAAAATCCCATTCTAATACCCAAAAATATTTACCCTTTAGTCTTGACCCAAATACCAAAAATTTATAGCATAATCCTTAAAATTAATATCAATTTTTTTTAATAAAAAAGCCCTAAATTAACCGATCAATTTCATTAGAATCCATAAAATTAATATTAAATTTTAATATTCTTAACCCAAATACCAAAAAATTATAAAATAATCCTCAAAATCCCTAAAATTAACCGATCAATCTCAGTAGAAGCGAGATATGCAACAATGTCCGATCTTCCTAGCTACCCGCCCCTTGACTCCTCGCAGTACGATCTCATTGTGGTCGGTACTGGACTTTCCGAATCTGTCTTCGCCGCCGCTGCTTCCTCCTCAGGCTCTTCTGTTCTCCACCTTGACCCTAATCCCTTCTATGGCTCTCACTTCGCTACTCTTTCTCTTCCTGATCTCTCTTCTTTCCTTCACTCACACTCCGTTTCTTCTCAGCCGTTGGTGGACCCTACTCCTCCGGTGAACGGTCATGATTTCATTTCCGTGGATGTCATTAGCAGATCCTTGTATTCCTCTGTTGAGATTTCGAGCTTTGATCCGGTGATTTTAGAAGAACACTCTAGAAAATTTAATGTTGACTTGTGTGGTCCTAGGGTTGTCTTCTGTGCCGATGAGTCGATTAACCTTATGCTGAAATCGGGATCTAATCATTACGTTGAGTTCAAGAGCATCGATGCCAGCTTCGTTGGGGATTCCAGCGGTCAATTACGAACTGTGCCGGATTCGAGAGCTGCGATTTTTAAGGATAAGAGCTTGAGTTTGTTGGAGAAAAATCAGTTGATGAAATTCTTTAAGCTTGTTCAGGAACACTTAGCTTCGTCTAATGAGAGCGAGGAGACTACATCCAGAATATCAGAGGAAGATATGGAGAGTCCATTTGTTGACTTCCTTCTAAAGATGCGTCTGCCACCTAATATCAAATCGTATGGTTTCCTTCTCCATTGCTCTCAGCTCTTTACATATTCGATATATGGTGTGCTTATTGATCAGTTTTTTCACATCATTTTGTTTCTCCTTTGAAATGGTGATGGTAAAGTTTTGTTTTTGTTTGTTGTTCTTCTTCCCCTGTGTAGGATTATCTTATATGCCATTGCAATGTTAGATTATGATCAAGAAAATTCGGAAACTGGTAGTCATGTACTAAAGACGAAAGAGGGCATAGCTCGATTGGCCCTATACAGTTCATCTATTGGCAGGTCTCTCTTTTATGTGTTCCTCTTTCATAGGATTATCCATTTCTATCTTCTGCTCATCGCCCTGTTTCGGGGAATACCATGTTATAATCAGTATAATTGAGTCTTTAACCCTTCTATTCTCTAGTTTAGATTCTCCAACGCACTTGGAGCGTTAATATACCCAATTTACGGACAAGGAGAACTTCCACAGGCCTTTTGCCGCCGGGCTGCTGTCAAAGGATGCCTCTATGTACGTTTGGACAATTTGTTGCATTGTGTATTGTGTTGCTGTGTTACTTGGTACTTATCTGGTCTTTAAACGTATGTACAGGTTCTCCGAATGCCTATAACTGCTATACTTTTAGACAAGGTAAGTGAGTCGACAGTTGTACATAAACATAAGTTTAAATAGTTTCGTTGACAAACGATGATTACTTGATTGTGTAACTGTTTTGCAGGATTCTGGAGCTTACAAAGGGGTTAGACTAGCTTCCGGTCAAGAAATATTCAGCCAAAAATTGATTCTAGATCCATCTATCAAAGTTCAAACGGAGTCATTCTCATCATTAACAGATCAGCAGAAAGAAACACTTCAAGTTCTAGCTCCAAAGCCAATAAGCAGCAGTTCAGGGAAAATAGCTAGAGGAATATGCATCATTAGAGGTTCTGTGAAAGCTGATATATCAAATGTTCTTGTCGTGTATCCACCTAAATGTAAGATGAAATGTTTCAAGTAATCTATAGTCTCATCTGCATTTCGAAGCTCTTACCTTTAAACGGTTTTTTTTTGTTGTCTTAGCTTTGTTTCCTGAACAGGTAACTGCAATTCGTGTACTTCAACTTGGTAGTGGTTTAGCAGTTTGTCCTTCTGGCATGTAAGTTATGATTCTGCTCATCTATGTTCTGTTTCTTTTCACTTTCATGTCTTTAATTGTTATATGGGTGTTGTTATATCTTCTTCTACAGGTATGTTTTATATCTTTCAACTCTGTGTGTTGATGATGATCAAGGGAAAAAAGCTCTTCTTTCGGCCATGGAAACTCTCATTAAACTCCCTGTTGAGAATGAATCTGCTGAAGAGAAACCCACTACACTTTGGAGAGCATTGTACGTGCAAGAGCTGATTAAGGTGTGTGTGCATATATGGCGAATTTTGAGAGTGTTTCTTGTTTAAAAACTTGAGATTTTTCTAAATTAAAGTTTGATTTTGGGCTCAGGGTGAAGTAGGTGGTATGATCAGTTCCACAGCTAGTCCAGATGGAGATTTGAACTATAATCAGATTGGGGAATCAGCCGTGAAGGTAATAATACTCTTTAGGGAAAATGTTAATAATAGATCCTGAATTTTGCCGATTTGGTTTAAACAACCCACAACTTTGATAACCATGTTTTTAAACCTTACGGAATTTTTAAATTAAACTTCAAACATAAAATTTAACCTTAGTTTCAAAATTTAACAAAAAAGTTATAATACAAATTTGGATTATTTATACTATAATTTCAAGTTTAAATTTGAGATTTTCGATTAAAAAAAATCTCGTTGTTAAAATTTAAGGTTAAAAAAGAGATTTTTTTACACCAAATGGACAAAGTTCAAAACTATTTTATCACTTTCCATACACTTTGTTACACAAAGTTTGGTAATGAGAATCTGAGAAAGTTAAAAAGAGTTTGATAATGTATGTGAAGACAGTACATGTTCATGTTTGATTTGACAGCTATATGAACAAGTAATGGGAAGTAGAGAGTTATTTAAGGAGACTTCATCAGAGAACACAACAGAGATTGAAAATAGTTCTGATGATTTTCAAGTAGAAGATTGATATCTTCTACCGTTTTTCTTTAATTTTTTTTTTGTGTAAGATATTGTAGACTCTTATTTTATCAATGGATTAAAATATAATAATTATCTTATTTTGTATATTTGCGTTTTAAAGTCGAACATTTAATTCTTACCCGTTTCTCTGTAAATCAGTCTCACTTATTCAACTCATTTATTTTTACCCAATGAGTTATAAATGAGTTAAATCATAAGTTTCTTAATAATTTTTTTTTTAAGATTCTTAATAATATTATTTTTTCAAAGTTCAATTAGATTAATTTAGATTAGAGTTTGGGTATTCCTAACTTTAAAGTTTTATTTTTCCAAATTTAATATTATTTTCTTAAGTCAATAAAATGTAAATATTATTAGAATTAAAATTAATCATATTATTCTTTCCATCCCGGTTCGAGATAAACCCAATTATCTTCTCCTCTTATTAAAGTTCGATCTGTAAGAGTTTATTATATTTTGATGTATATAAATCATATAATTTTTTTATGTTATAAAAAATTATAGATACATTTCAAATTTGTTAAGTAAATGGAAATAATATTGTTTTAATACTTTCAAAATTAAAGTATTGCTTTTAGTGTACAATGCAAATTTATAATGTCAATAATAATTATATGGTCACACATTAATATTAAAAACTAGTGGGATGCACCAAAATGCCAGAAATTAACGGAGAAAATATAAAATAATATTATTATTAATCTTTAAAAAAATATTAAGAAATACCTAATTCTAAGTAAACTTTATGAAATTCCAATAAATGTATATAAAAAACAAAATGTTTTAAACCAAATAAGAATTTATTTCATTTTTGACAAAAAAAAATTATTAGAAATTATTGAAGAAAAAAAAAACTATTATAAATCTATAGATAAATTTAAAATTATCAAGTAAACATAACTATTATCACTGCTATATTTTTCAAATTTTGAGATTATTGTTTTCCAAATTGTTTGACAAATTGTGAGACTATTTTAGAATATATATGAGAATATTAGTTATCCAATGTTAATATATATATATGTATATATATATATATATATTTCTTTATTATTTATATATGATCGAACGAAGTTTGCACGAATTAAAAATCATGATATATCAGTTGTTTGCTTAATTATCTTCTTAATAAGTTATTTTGCGTTAAAAAAACAAAAAGGTGTTATTTTTTAAAAGAAAAAAAATATAATTTTCTTAATTATCTTCTTACAAACATATTAACACAATCTTATGTATCAAATTGATAACTTGTTATATAAAACAAATCAAGTGTAATTTAATGTAATTATAATTTTTTATTGCGATGAACATATAATAGCATAAAAGAAATTAAATTTGTAAATATTTAAATTGAAGTCAACAAAATTATTATTTTTTATTCAGTCACGTAATAAAAATATATAATTACGTATAATTTTAAATTAGATGTTTCATAGTAATATAAAATTTGTACGTCAACATCAATCACATCCGGGTGATATAAGATCAAGAATTAGAGCGAAATGACAATTATGCCCTTGATATTATTGATAATGACACATAACTAATTAAAATAATACAATTAATTAAAATAATACCTTTTTCGCGAATTCAAATAATATTAAATTATTTTTGTTCATTCCTTTTTCACGATCTCTAATCAAATAATATTTTATTTAATTATTACCCAATTAAAACAATATCTAATTGTTGAGAATTCTCTATTATGTAGTTGTCTTTAAAAAAAATAAAGATTTTTTTCAAAATCAATTACACCGAATTTATAGGATATTAATAAAACTTTATAATATGGTTTATGAACTATATAATAAAGTTTTTAAACATATTTATAAAATTTATAGTGTATTTATAAACCTTATAATTTGGTTTGGTTTATGATGACATTCAACCTTTCACGTAGTGTTTAATTAGATCTGTAAGAGTTTATAATTCTATTTAAAATGTATTACAAGAATTTATAAACCATATTGTAGGTTTTATAATGAGATTTATACACATATTTAAGGTTTGTAAACATGTATTAATGAACGATATAGTCTCAAATCTATTTAAACCCTTAAATAAAATAATTAGATGATCCAAATTAAAAGGGGTTTACCTTCAAATTATATAAATAATTATACATATACCCTTAATTAGAATATCATTAATTATTGTAACCTAAATTATGGTATATGTGTTGTAATAAAAAAAATAATGTAAATATCATTAATTATGATTTCATTTATGACAAGTAATTAATGAATAATTAAGGATAAATATATATTACCCACACCATCAATATATATATTTAAATTAAGAAATTAATAACTGATTTGTGTAAAGGAAACAACTACCTCACCAAATGTGGTATATATAACTGTATAACAATTCCAATAATATAAAGTAAATAAATTATAACATAAACTTGTAAGATTTATAATAGCAAAAAAAGAAATGGTGAAAAGTAAACCATGTTTTGGTTTCCAAAAAGCTATTTTAAAAAAATGTTAAGATGACAAATGATATCGATAGTTATTTTTGTTTAATTCATTGATTTTCTTTCTAAAAAATGGTTTAAAATATGGAAAGTTTTAACAACAAATAGAAGAAAAAATGGTTTTAAATTTTGACTTCTTCTTATATACAGTATTAGTTTTTATTAAAATGTTTTGAAATAACTACTTTGTATAAAATGTTACCACATATAGCAAAAGTTATCTTGCGTTAAAGAAGCAAAAAAATATTATTTATTAAAAGAAAAAAATATAATTTTCTTAATTATCCTCTTACAAACATATTAACAAAAATCTTAATGTATCAAATTGATAACTTGTGTTATAAAATAAATCAAGTGTAATTTAATGTAACTATTATTTTCTATTGAGATGAACATATAATAGCATAAAAGAAAATAAATTTTGTAAGTATTTAAATTAAATTAGTCACCAAGTTATTACGTTTTATCCAAAGTCACGTAATAAAAATATATATTTCAGGAAAAAAAAATATGTAATGAATTATAAATTTTAACTTAAATGTTCCATTTTGATAAGATAAAACTTGTCACCATCACATTTAAAAAGAATGGCATGTGAACAATTCAGAAAGACCATTTTTATCTCTCATCTAAAACGTTATTTTTCCCTCATCTAAAACTAATCATTATTTTTTTTTATTACAAAAAATTATAAATGTCACATGCCATTTTTTAAAACATTTTAATTTTAATTTTTATTTAACTTTTAATTAATTTTTATTTAAGTCGTTATCAATTTTTATTTGATTTGTAATAAACTTTTAGTTAATTTGTGAATAATTTTAGTTAGTTTCTAGTTTATAATTTAATAGTTTTAAAAATAATCTTATGATAATTTTAAAATAGTTTAATATTAATTAATGTTAAAATAGGTTTGAACAGATTTATATAAAAGTTAAAATAAATTTTAATAATTTTTTATTCATTATTCATTATTTAAAAGTTAAAATATAATTATTAAAATAAATTTTAATTATTTAATTATTTGTTGAGTAATTTAAATATTTTACTATATATATACGCTTTAATGTCTTTCTCTACCTTAACTCAGAAGAACTTAAACTCATTTCATCTTTTTCTCATATCTCTTTTTTCTCTCAAATTTTCACATCATTTTGCACGAATTTCACTACAATGTTTTGGTGGATACGTAATTTGTTGGACTTGTTAGAAGAGATGCTTAAGGATCTCATTACCTGGTTAGGTCATCATTATTATATTACGAATTCAAACTCTTATGTTCCCATATCTGCTTGTTTCCCATGATAATTTCATATGTCTGTCTATCTCTCTTTCGTTATGGAATATGGTCGGATGTCGTTTGTCAAGGTTTTGTACGTTTGTTTATCATATCATGTGATCATAGACGCTTTTCATCAAGCCTTGGGAGAAAGAATAACACTAGTAGAAATTTAGTATGAATGGTCTAGGAAGTACCATAACTTGAAACAATTAGGTAGGTCTATTATGATTGTTTCCATCCTCTTTCACCATATCCTATTTCATATGGTTATACATACAAGTTGTTTCCTTCGCCAAACTAATCATTTTTTTATTTCAATATAATTTTCGGTGATGACGACAACATAATATTACTTTATTATATTATAAAGTCATATTATAATTATAAAATTGTGTGACTATTTTAGAATATATATATATGTATATATATATATGTATGAGAATATTAGTTATCCAATGTTATATTTATTATTCATATATGATTGTACAAATTTTGCACCAATGTTACTCTAAAATATTATATTTATCATCTATAAATATAGTAGGATATATGTGAGAGGAATTATGCTACCTTGCATTAATCAGGTAGATCGGTTGGGATTGTTGACATTCTCTTTACTCAATGGATGACTCAACTTTAATCAAATTAAAATATAATAGTATCTTATTTTGTATATTTGCGTTTTAAAGTCGAACATTTTAATCTTTCTTATAACATCAAAAACGACAATTAAACAAAAAAAAGAAAAACAATTAGCATGCTAATTAGCATTAAGTATAAATAGTGTGAATTATTATTAATTAGCATTAATTATAAAATCTGTTGTCATCATCCAAAATCAATACTATATATATACACATAAAAGTATAATCAAAAACCATAAAATTAACTTTGAACTTTGGAGATTAACAAAATAAAATAAAAAATGAAGTTTTCAAGATGGTATTTCCTATCATTATTCTCAACGATGGCTCTTCCTCTGGTTGTTTATATTGGTTTTCCTTTAGAATCTTCAACATTTTCATCATTCGGTAACCTATTAATAAGATACTTTTTTGTAAGGACAATAGTATATTATATAAACATACTTTACAAATACACATTTTTTCCTAATTATGCTGCATACGTTTCTATTCCTAACTCCGACGTTACTCCCTCAGCAACATTAAAAAAATTACAATTGAAGAGACAACTTCAAATTAGACTCTCGACATTAGTGATCCAACTATTTCACTTTGGTTTCTTTGTTAAAGGAAATATGATGTTGAGTTTGTCGGCAATTTTGTCATTCACCGGAGGAATTGGATTGATACAATTATTTGAGGTTTTAAAAATGGAGGAACGATACGCTTTCATGACTTTGGTTTGTGGAGTGTTTGAATGTATTCGAGGAACATATGAAGGTAGTTTGGGAGAGTTAAGTACACGTAGAAATTTTATAAATGGTTGGATAAGTGTTTTTATGCTTTGCTTTATTTTTGTATATAATTTCTATATTTCTCCTTTTCCGCGTTTAGATAACAGGGAGGAAAACGTTTCAAAAATCGAAACGTGAAACACCTATTCTGAAAAATAAAAGACTAGAAACATTTTGAAAACGTGTATATATGTATATCTATAAATAAAAATTTAAATATATATAATAAAATATTAAATATTTAAATCATATGAAAATATATTAAAATCATATGAAGATGTAATAATTACGACAAACCTGGTTGACATCATAAAAGTCCTTTTAAAACTTGAGCATTTAGGAACATTTCTTTATTCCTAAGAAAATGTTCATAAACAAAAATCTTTGTTTTCAATATTTTACTAACAACACGACAAATTATTATCACATATATACATTATCAAAATCTTAAATCTTCTAACATTCCCGTTTCCACTTGTTGTTTAACAAAGATCATTAAAGATAAAAAAAAGGTTTAAATTCAAAGATATATGGCCACGTTCTCACAGAGATTGAAGAAAATGGTGCTGATTCTCAACTAGAAGATTGATATCTTCTACAGTTTTTCTTAATTTTTTTTTTGGTGTAAGATTAAAAATCGTATTTACTACCCAAAAAAATGTGACTCAACATAAAAAATGATGAGAAATATAAAAGAATTTGATAAATGATTTGAAACATTGATTTTTTAGTTATTTTTTAAATGATTTTTATAACAATTTAATTTTATAATTATAATTTTTAAAAACTAAAAGAAACTGGTAAATTAGTTAAAATTTTTTTTTTCTAAACTCTTGTTATTTGTTTGACTTCTTCTTATATACATTATTAGTTTTTATTTAAAATGTTTTGAAATAATTACTTCGTATAACATGTTACCACATAGGACATAGCAAATAGTTATTTTGCGTTTAAGAAGCAAAAGGTTATTGTTTATTAAAAAAAAAATATAAACTTTTAGTTATGTTCTTGCAAACATATTAACAAAATCTTGATGTATCAAATTGATAACTTGTTTTATAAAATAAATCTAGTGTAATTTAATGTAATTATTATTTTTTTACTGGGATGAACATATAATAGCATAAGAGAAAATAAATTTTGTAAATATTTAAATTAAAGTCACCAAAATTATTATTTTTTATTCACAGACACGTAAAAAAAACAATAAATTTATTCAAATTTGAATAAATTTGAAAAAAATAATAAAAAAATACGCCGTCCTCAAGTCTAAAACCGATATAGACTTGAAGAATGATATGTTCTATTGTTTTTCTTAAAGTTTTTTTTTTGTGTAAGATGATTGTAGACTCTTAATGGATGACTCCACTTTAATCAAATTAAAAATATAATATTATCTTATTTTGTATATTTGCGTTTTAAAGTCGAACATTTTATAATCTTGCTCATAAGATCAAAAGCGACAATTAAAAAAAAAATAACAAAAACAATTAGCATGCTAATTAGCATTAAGTATAAATAGTGTCAATTAATATTAATAAGCATTAATTACTATACTATATATATACACATAAAAGTATAACCAAAAATCATAAAATTAACTTTGAACTTTGGAGATTAACAAAATAAAAAAATGAAGTTTTCGATATGGTATTTGCTCTCATTATTCTCAACCATCGCTCTTCCTATAGTTATTTATATTGGTTGGCCTTTAGAATCGTCAACATTTTCATCATTCGGTAACCTATTAATAAGATACTTTGTGGTTAGTATAACAACATTTTATATAGTAAGACTTTATAAATACATATTTTCTCCTAATTATGCTGCATACGTTTCTATTCCTATCTCCGACGTTACTCCCTCAGCAACATTAAAGAAATTACAAGAGAAGAGAACACTTCAATTTGCACTCTCGACATTAGTGATCGAACTATTTCCATTTGGTATGTATGTTAAAGGAAGTATGATGTTGATTTTTTCGGGAATTTTGATATTCACTGGAGGAATTGGAATGATACAATTATTTGAAGGTTTAAAAATGGAAGAAGGACATGCTTTTATGACTTTGGTTTTTGGAGTGTTTGAATGTCTTTGGGGAATATATGAAGGTAGTTCGGGAAAGTTAAGTACACTTAGAACTCTCATAGATGGTGGAATAAGTGTTTTAGTATGTTACTTTCTTTATGTATATAATTTCTATTTTTCTCCTTTTCCTCTTCATTCATATGTTGATTTGGAAACGGAAACGGAAACGCCAAAATGAAACAAAATGAAACGTTTCGAAAATGTGAAATGCTTATTCTTAGAAATTATTTGATAGGAAGTGTTTTGGAAATGTATATATATAAATAAAAACTCAAAATATATAATAAAATATTTAAATCATATGAAGAAGCTAATATGTTTAACAAGTATATTATTTAAATATTAAATAATTTATGACGATACCGATGATAGAAAAGAAAATGAAAAGTTATGACTTATGGCTTCGTCGCGTCTCCGTTCAAGTTTCTTTGCGTTTCCGTTTCAAATATTAAATCAATTTTAGTTTGTGCACGTTGGAGATATATATACCCAATACTTAGAGAATTTTGTAGATTTAATTATCTAGGTTCTAATCTACCTTTTTGCCATCCATTTTTGTTGCTAACTGATACAATGCAATGTAATTACTAGGTAACTACCTAATTGCGTTGTTAAATATATCAAGCATGTTTGTTTTCATCTGCTTCCCAAATTTAGATATAAACAAGTATGTGCTATTTAACCTTTGTTTCCATTTTTTTACAAGCTGTTCCTTAATTTAAGTATTTAAAGCTAGACAAAATCATATGGAAAGTGTAGTCTATTAAAGCTTTTTGGGTAATTACTTGATTTTCTCTCTGATAACCTTGATTAGCATAAACTTATTGACGTGTTAGATTAGGTGTATTGTTCTCCATTATGGCTCATGATACAAAGATTAGTCCTGTATTTAAAAAGTTAATGACAGAATAATCCAGGCTGTATTTAGCTTTTCTCTTGGAGATTATACATATTAATAGGCCACTAAACAGCAGAAAGAGAAACTAATATATGCCATGTGTTTAAAGAAAAGCAGCTATTGTTAGTGTACTTTTGAAGTAAAGTTTCTATGTGATTAAAGAAAATTCCGGTTAAGTTGGTGAGCACTAATTATTGGAGATTCCGGTTAATAATGTTTTCATAACAAAAGAATCGTTATTGGTGTAAGTACTTATCATGTTAGGGTCATTTTTATTGGTAAGAAAATGTGAAAAATTACATTCAAGAGTTTATATATATAACTGTAAAACAATTCCAATAATATAAAGTAAATAAATTATAAAATAAATTTGTGAGTTTATAAATAGCAAAAAAGAAATGGAGAAAAAAATAAACCATGTTTTAGTTTCCAAATTACAAGTTAAAAAAAATTGAATACCCCTATTTACAAGTTAAAAAAAAAGACTTCTCCTTTTTACAATTTTTTAGGGGCACGAATATAAATTAATTAAACAACTACAGGGAAAAAAAAACACTACATCATATATTTGGAAATTATATTGACTAAATACTCTCCTCCGACGAACAAAAAAAAATCAACTCTCCTTCAAATTTTGATTTTTTTAAAGAGAAAATCTCACCATCAATCCAAACTTATCCTTTTTTATTTAAAAAACAAATAAAAGTTCACGAGTTACAAAAAATAAAAAGATAAAAATAAAAATTCAATGTAAAAGTAATTGAAAATCTATTTTAAAAAGTATACAAAATAATTTTTTTTATATCAAATATGGGTATGCCAATA
>KE152266.1:123382-142390 GCA_000411095.1 Aethionema arabicum | reverse complement strand
CCTGAAATCTCACAAGAAGAACCAAAGCCTGAAATCTCACAAGAAGAACCAAAGCCTGAAATCTCACAAGAAGAACCAAAGCCTGAAATCCCACAAGAAGAACCGAAGCCTGAAATCTCACAAGAAGAACCAAAGCCTGAAATCCCACACGAAGAACCAAAGCCTGAACTACCACTGGAAGTTGTTATTCAGGTGGAGTAAAAGAAGATTATAGTTTTATTACTTTTGTTCATAAGAAATTAGTCGGTTTATAAAAGGTAGTTTGTTTATGTGATGTTAAAACTTTGTGTTTGATTATGTGTTGATATTCAAACAAGATGGTTTATAGAATGATACTATTTGATGATGAATTTTATGTTTGTTAAAACTTATGTTTGTTATGTCATTTAAAGATGAATGACCTGAAAGTTATTTGCATCCAGAAACTTCAAGCTCACGGTATCACAGTTTTTCAGGGAAGATAGCACCAGTGTTCTAAGATGCCAAGTTTTGGGTGTTATAGTGTCGTGTGTTTCCTGAATTTTAGCCCTTTTTCTTCTTCAGATTTGAAACTGAAACTTCAGCAGTGGTGAGATGTGATACGATACAATCAAGTATTTGAAGTATGGTACAAAGATACATCTGCATTCCACAATAAGTGAATTGAAGTTATTTTCATGTGATATATGCATAAGCAGAGCATGAGAAGTAATGAATATGATTAGTGACTCACCTTATGCATATATCACGTATTCAGAACACAATCTTTCTCTTTTCTGACATCAATAGCTTGCAGGAGAAGTATATAACCCTTCACTAGCTCCTCTAGTGTTTGCTGGAACATTTAATATCGTTAAGTTAGCCAGAGAAAACTGGAATAGTACAAGTCTGAACAGTATATGTTTATAGAACAATGTACCCTTTAGCATAGGTCAACAATAACATTGATCACTAAGAGTTAGAGAAACATATACTAAAAAAAATGAACATGTGCAAATTCAAACAACATTAAGAATACACTCACGAGCATTTTCTGTCGAATTATATCTTCCTGTGGAAGTACATATGTGTGAAGAAAACAGAGAAACAAGGTAACAAAAGATCTTAACGTTATATAGGCATGATCAAGTACAAGAAATAACATGAATAGGAATATGAATACCTGAATGCTATCTGTAATATTTTACTGCTAATAATATAATTTGACGATTATAAATTAAGTTGAATCATAAATCTAAGATGCGATTACAAATTGTATTTTTTTTTTTTAAGTTTTGAGTAAACAATAGTCAGCATTTAGCTAACTCTCAAATCCTTAAGTAGAAACTGAAAGACAAAAAAAGAATGGGCCTTGGGGAAATATTAATGGGCCTTAAAGAAATAGCAAATTTGGGTTTAAAGGCAATAAATTAAAGCCCAAATAAAAGTGGTGGTTAGGGATGTCAATTTGTGCTAAAGCCCGCGGGCTAGTCTGGTCTGACCTTGAAAATACGCGGGTTCGGGCTCTGATATTTGAGCCAGAAAAAAAAACTGGCCGGACCGGGCCGGGCTCAAATATTCATGGGTTTTCCGGGCTCCGGGCCGGGCCGTGCCGGGCTAGCCCGCGGGCTATTATCTTCTATTAAAATGTATTAAAACATTCATTTATATATGAATTTTCATGACTAATGTAATTTTATTATAATCATTTTAATGATTTAAATTATTAAAATCATGAATATTTAGAAATTGTTGAACTTTTATAACTCTTTACTTCACTAACTTTATTTAAATATTTTGATTTTATTTTGTTTATATTGATTTATTTACATTTATAGTGTTTTTATTTGTAAGTTCGGAAAGCCCGAAAAAGCCCTAAAACCTTGTCCGGACCGGGCTTCAAAATATAAGCCCGAAAAAAAAGGGCCAAGCCGAGCTCGGACTCAAATATACACGGACTTCCCGGACTTCGGGCCGGGCCGGACTAGCCCGATTGACATCCCTAGTAGTGGTTGGTTCAATTCCACGGACAAGTCTTGCAGAGATTTTACCTGAATGCCATCTCTAACATTATTTATTGGTCCCAATGACATTGCAAATGCAAATTCTGGTGTCTTGCAATTTTAAATTTTAGTCTTTCTAATAAGATCAAAAACGACAATTAAAAAAAAAAACCAATTAACATGCTAATTAGCATTAAGTATAAATAGTGTCAATTAATATTAATTAGCATTAAGTATTAAATCTGTTGTAATCATCCAAAATCAATACTATATATATATATATACACACATAAAAGTCTAACCAAATAACTTTAAACTTTGGAGATTAACAAACTAAAAAAAATGAACTTTTCGATATTTTCGATATGGTATTTGCTCTCATTATTCTCAACCATCGCTCTTCCTATAGTTATTTATATTGGTTGGCCTTTAGAATCTTCAACATTTTCATCATTCGGTAAATTAATAAGATTTTTTGTGATATGTATAACAGCATTTTATATAGTAAGACTTTGCAAATACACAGTTTCTCGTAATCATGATGCAGACGTTCCTATTCCTATCTCCGACGTTACCTTAGCAACATTAAAGAAATTACAATTGAAGAGAAAATATCAAAGTTTACTCTCGACATTAGTGATCGAACTATTTCCATTTGGTATGTATGTTAGAGGAAGTATGATGTTGATTTTGTCGGTAATTTTGACATTCACCGGAGGAATTGGAATGATACAATTATTTGAGAGTTTAAAAATGGAAGAAGGACATGCTTTTATGACTTTGGTTTTTGGAGTGTTTGAATGTCTTTGGGGAACATATGAAGGTAGTTTGGGAAAGTTAAGTACGTTAAGAACTCTCATAGATGCTGGAATAAATATTTTAATATGTTGCTTTCTTTATGTATATAATTTCTTTTTCTCTCCTTTTCCGTGTTGATATGGAAACGGTTCAAAATATATAATAAAATATTTAAATCGTATGAAGATGTAATCAATTACGACAAACCTCATCGAAATCATAAGTTCTTTCTAAAAACTGAGCAATTAGGAACATCTCTTTATTCAACTGTTCATGAACAAAAATCTTTCATATAAAAACGTATATATTATCACATACATTATCAAAATCTTAAATCTTCTAAGATTCCCATTTCCACTTGTTGTTTAACAAACATCATTAAAGATACAAAAAAAAAGTTTAAGTTCAAAGATATATGGCCAAATTCTCACCGCTGAGTTCTTCCATTTGCTTAATAATGTCTTGAGCTAAAGACTTAACCGATGGTTCAACATCTTCAAGTAGTTCCCCTAAGAAAGGAATAGTTTCAGCTAGGAGCACTAAATACTCTTCTTTCAGCTTATCCAACATCTCCTTCACACATCTTAAACTTAATATACGAGACCGTAGCTTCTCACTCCTCGTTTGCATTAGCACCTGAACGTAAATGAATTCAAACATCATTCATATGTTATACACATCAAAACTCTCTCATGTTTTTAAGAGATTATGTTCATACCTCGTGGTTAAGTTGTTTCCAGAGGAGGTCAGAGCCAGAAGCTACTGCCATTTGACCGATGCAAGAAACCACCAAGTCATCAACTTCTTCTACAGATGGCATTTGTGGATGCTCTTCTAAAGAAGATGGCGGTTCAACAACAAGCTGTGACACTATAGGCTTTAGTAGCATCTGTGGGGAAGAGAACATAACTAATGAGATCGAGATAGATGTTTCATCCATGAGAAAGTAGAAGTTAAAGATGAATGACCTGAAAGTTATTTGCATCCAGAAACTTCAAGCTTCCGGTATCATGCAAAAAGCAATTTTTCAAGGAAGATAGCACCAGTGCTCTAAGATGCCAAGTTTTGGGTGATATAGTGTCGTGTGTTTCCTGAATTTTAGCCTTTTTCTTCTTCCGAGTTGAAACTGAAGCTTCAGCAGTGGTGAGATGTGACACAATACCATCGAGCAAGTATTTGAAGTATGGTACAAAGATAGATCTGCATTCCACAATAAGAGAATTGAAGTTATTTTCCTGTGATATATGCATAAGCAAGAGCATGAGAAAAAATGAAAATGATTAATGACTCACCTGTGACTCTCACAGAGTCTATCCACCAAACCATAAAAGGATATGGCTCGGTCGATGCTCTTGTTTTCGTTACCGGAGCTGTCTACAGTTTCTGACTCTGTCCATTCAATACTCTTGATAAAGAGGGGTTTGAATTTAGACTCAGTTAGTTTCTTTGTGAGAGAAACTATTGTATTAATGACGCTTTTCTCGGCTCCATCGATGTTCTGAATTGCTTGCGGACTTTGACGTCTGATATCAAGGGCAAGCAAGCATTGGTCAAAAATTTTTGCATGGCTGCCACTGATAGATGGGCCATCCATTTTCACAATGAGATCTTCTAGCATATCGAAAGTAATCACAAAGCTTGCATCCCCAGAACAAACAGCCTCGTCGTATATCCGCAAAAGAGGCTGCAGAGTGAGACGAACCTGGAAGAAAGATATTGTTTAGATCACTACCTCCAGGAAATCTCATACTACAAAGAAAAGCAAACAGATTGGTATAGGTATGTGAAAGACTCACTGGTATCTTATCGGTTAGTAGCTTCCGAATGGCATTGGCTTTGGACTTGAGATTCTTGTCAACTTCGGAAACGTATTCAGGATGTAGCACCATGACTTTAATAATATCTCCAAGATAAGGACTTAGGAAACCTCCAAGTTTATCAATCAATGCTTCCAAAGTGACTAGCACAGACAACTCGAGCAACTGTTCTTCGGTTGTTGCATTGCCACCACTCCTTGATGATTGTTTCATCAAATTATTCGTTATACGTGGAAGTTCCCCTAGCGCCTTTGGTCCAAGAACATTGATCAGTGCAGCACTTGTACGAAGACAGCTGGAAGAAACTCCCAAATTCTTTGAAGTAATGCCTTCTGCAACAGATGCAAGACATTTGCTGAAGATTGGATGACCAGACGGAAACCTGCTAGCCAAAACTTCCAGTGTATAAACTGCAGCTCGTTTAGCTGGGACACTTGACTCATCATCTTTTCTATCAATTAGCCGGACAATTTCCTCACACATCATCCCAAAAGAATCAACAGCAGCCTCATCCAAGTTCAGCCAAGGATTTCTCCTTCTTTGTTTGAAGAGCTTCCTCTTGTGTTTCAAATTATACGAAGTGTTGTCCTTAGCTTTCTTAGTTACCAGCCCAAGTACCTGAATAAACAAAAATTCGCAACATTTGCATCAATGAAAGCCAATGAGCAAGTGGACATATGGCTCTGAAATCTCGACTAAAAATAAAGTAATGAAGTATCCAAGTGTATTCCCGTGGCAATTCTAATTCCAAGCAAACACTAGGAAGAAAATACGCTAAACGATATTTCACAGACAATGAAAACACAAAATGATACATTATAATAGCATATACCTTCTTCATCCCATTACTATTTGACTGCTGCTGAAGCAAGTTAGTAATAACTCTGAAATATATGGCCAGATCTAAAGCTGCCGTGATAGTCATCAACACGTCATTTATAACAACTTTGATTCCCTTCCTAACTGCGGAAGTCTTATCTTTCTCTTTTGTGGCATCAACAGCTTGCAGGAGAAGTATACAACCCTTCATGAGCTCCTCTAGTGTTCGCTGGAAAATTTAACAACGTTAAGTTAGCCAGAGAAAACTGGAAAAGTACTAGTCTGAACAGTATATGCTATAGAATAATGTACCCTACATCATAGGTAAATAACATTGGTCACTAAGAGAAACATATAATAATCTCATCCATGCGCATGCCTCAGCAGAGCGCGAGTACTAGAACATGGACATGCGCAAAACTCAAAGAACATTAAGAATGACCTCACGTGCATTTTATGTCGAATTATTTCTTCCTGTGGAAATACATATGTGCAACGAAAACAGAGAAAAAAGGTAAAAAAAGATCTCAACATTATATAGGCATGCCTAACTACAAGAAATAACATGAATAGGAATACACAGACAAATATTTTTTACGAATTTGCAGTGATTTTACCTGAATGCCATCTGTAACATTATTTCTTGGTTCCAATGACATTGCAAATGCAAATTCTGGGTCTTGCAACTTTTGGAATATAAATTCTAACACAAGCCGCATCTGAAAAAAATAGTTTTTACTAGAACTGTCTTTGCTGATGTTTTGAAGAAGCGTGACCAGTGATGAAAGCCATATTGAAGAAGAATATTGTTCACAGATTTGCACGGCAAAAGCATACTCCCATTCTCTCTGAACAATGGAAGTAAAACTTTCAGAGGTCTGGGCATTAATAAGCCAAGCTGAGTCTTTTCTTGAAATCAAAGACTGGAATAAGAGGGCAAGCAATGAAGGCAATCCATTTTGTTCACCAATAATTCTGCAGACTCAAAGGAGCGTCACTCAGTATCATCAGAGAAAAAATAACTATATACTTAAAATTAAAGTTTAGAACTACATATTACCCCAGCAGGTAAGCTACAATCGAACGCCTTCTGTGCTCCGTAATATCAGGCAATACTTTCACAAAAATCTGAAGAATCAAATTGAACATAAAACCTCTTAATCCATAATATTTTATATTTGAATAGCGGCATCAGGAAAATAGAAAGACTACCTCTAGCAACTGCTCCTCACTGTTGGTTTTAGACAGCCAACATGGAATGACCGATGATATAAAACCCTCAAAGATGAATTTGGAGTGGCTATCAATCTACAAATTAGAGAGTCAGAGCCAGCGGTGAGGAAAGATTCAGTCACAGAAAAACACCGGGGAAACATTCTGCCAAAGAATCTGAAGACACCAAGAGAAAAAGCAAAACCGATATGCAACTTAGAAGATTACAAGAAAGGCTAACAAACCTGCGTTACAGATGATTCACCAAGAAGCTTAAGTATACTGATAATATGGTCCAAGACTCTATCTGGAACCACTTTTACAACTGAAGTCAACAGAGAGAAAACGTGGTTCCGTGTGACACCATCATTTGATGAATGAGCAAACTCAACCAGCATTTTGACATTGATTTCCTTTTCCACGTCAGACTGTCATAGGAGAAGAATTAAGAGAAGAAATAATGAACAATATGTTATCCAAATCCATTAAATTTTAACACATACCTTCAAAGGATTTATATTCAGAGAATCAAAAATATCCTTCAGGATTAAGAGCACTGTCTGTTGGATGGAAGAAATAGAGCTATGAGTTGCTTGAAGAGCATCCTGTGGAGATTGGATAGAGGGTTCCTCAGCAGAAACGACATTTTTAACCCACTCATGGGACATGGATCTTCCTAGGAGCTTAAATAAAGGACCTATAAGGGACTCCCTGTGGGAAAAAAGTCATTAAGAAAATCAGCTAGGCAATAAAAATTGGCTGCCAAAATTCACAAAGCATATATAGCTTCTCGAGACCTGTGAGCTAGATCCTTCTTAAGAAGGAGCATATCAAGTACTGAAGCAATGAAACAGAGAGCCTTCTCTCCTTTTAAAACTTCTCCACCATTTACATCATCTTCCAGACATGACTCTACATTTTTCTTTTGTTTTTTCTTCTTGCTCAAAGAACCAATAATCAGAGTATCCAGTTCAGTGACAGCATCAAGGGCATGGACCACCGTTGAACAAGAAATCTGCAATAGCAAAAAAGATTTTAAGTACTCATGCAAAACCAACATGCAGAAACACTTAAAACTAATAAATTATCTCTTCTTCAACAACGAAAATTTCATACTGGACAAAAAGACAACTTCATACTAGAAGAATAAATAACCTAGTTTATCAAATAAACAAAGAATTAAAAAGCAAGACAAGGAAGAATCTGAAAAAAATAAACAAAAAATAAAACATGAACATGTACCTTCAGGCGTAAGACAGCCTCCTTGGCCGCATTCTGAATACCGCCATTTGTACTACGAAACATAAGCACCAGCTTATGAAAGAGACGAATCTGATCCAGAAAATACAATTAAGAGATTTAAAAACAATCCATGTTCTGTTTTACACATGAAAATTCCCCCTTATAGAAGAATACTACATTCATTATACATCATGCCATTAAAACTGACCTGATTTTTGGTCTTCAATTCAAGATAAAACTGATTGCTTAGCTTCTCCAAAATGGTAAGACATGGAGAGATAACAGCAGGATGTTCTGGTGACATACAATCCATCTGCAAGAACAAACATAAGTGACTGGACCGAAACTTTCTCCAAGCAATGAAATTTTTTTTAAAAGATGAACTGTTCTTACTTTCAATGCATTCAGTATATGATCGTCAAGAGACTGTCCTTTAAAAGAAGTTGAACGCATTATGGAGCACTGATACAGGGAGGGAATTGCAAATTAAAAAATGAAACAATAGAGCAACGCAAAATGTTATTTCTCCTTTGAAGAAAAATGGAGATAAAGCGAATTTACCTCCAAAAGAAGGCACAATAAATTGACCTCAGTGTCTGATATTGGCTGGGATGTTTTTTCCAATTTAAAGTAGTATTGACTACGCTTTTCTAGAAGTTGAAATAGTAATGACTTAACACTATCATCACGCAGAAGCAGGATGCCCAGATCTTTGAACAAAGATAGAACTCTAAGCTGCAGAAGAAAAGAGGTAAGAATTTAATGCCTGTCCAAACAATAGGGTCAACGACCGTACGGAAGTCCTGATACCGATGATAAATCAAACCAGTATCACATCGAGATCACTTGAAAGGAAAAGATACCAAAAACAAAAGTAGATAGCAGGAAGGAAGAGTAAGCACACCTTCCCATAAGCAGGTAGTCCTTGTGTACATAATAAAATAAACGAAAGAATGTTTTCTTTTGTTGTTTGATCAAACCTGAAGTTCAAATGAAGAAGTGATTAATAATCGAGATTGAGAAGTGAAGGAGTAAAAGGATCGATAGAACTACATAAAAACCCCAGAAATATGTGTCAATTGCTCTGTTTTAGTGATATGCAAGTACCTTTTTTGCATGCCAACTGGCACTAGAAGATCATTAGGAGTTGAGCTAAGCAGCGATGTCAAGAAAGATGAAAGGAACTTTTTGTCCGATATTATGGGCATCCTTTGTTGACCGATCATCTCCAAAAGGGCATCATAAAAGCTACTACAGGTTGCAGCACTCCCTGTTTCCGAATTTTTTATTTTTTAGAAACGCAAAACAAATTGAGGGATAGAACATGCGAAATGATGCCAAACTAAGATTACCATTTTTTTTGCTAGAGTCGACATGACGCCATAGGTCCAAAAGCTCGTCAATGCAGTCCATGGCAGCTCCTTGAAGGCCCTACGAAACATAAGTACCAAGACCACCAAGAGATTTACAAAAATGAGGATAACACCAAGAGCATTATTAGCAAGTAAACATAGAACTCCAAGCATCACCTGATTATCACTCGACATGGGAACCAAAAGAACAGGAAAGCTTGAAAAAATTTGAATCAACCATTCACTATTCCTGTTGGAGCAAAGATGCGAAAAGCACTTGAGACTTTCAATTTGGACCAGAGCAGGAACATCTGCAAGAACATAAACCCAACATAAGAAAAATAAACCCGAAACCCCCTTGGAGTGCTAAAACAAAACCTGCATTAACAAGAGATGCTCAAGTGGTTTAACACATCAATATATACAGTATTAAGAAAAAAAAAAATTCCATGCAAAACCTTCTTCTGATATCAGTCGGGATAGAAACGAAACAGGGCAGACGTTAGCTTCTCTCACAAGGCAGCGAAGGTTTTCCTTGAAACCGTGCATTGAAGGAGTTGTTGCAAAAAAGAAAAACAACTCTTCAAACCCACTAGACAACCTTCTGTTAATACCCTGTACGACAGAGAACAATCACACATAAGTTATGAACATTACTATCAGTTGGGCAGCAAGATTTCCATATACAAAAATTTAGCAGAAGCAAATCGAGTATTACCGAAAAGACATGGTGTTTAATAAATGACTCTACCAACTTCCAAAACAAGCAGATCAGAAGCTTTGAATTCAGCGCAGCAAAATCAGTTGTATCAAAAAGTTGATATAAGAGTTCTTGGCAGTTGCTTTTCGACAGCTGCAAAATACGCAAATGCCATCAAACTAACAAAATAGAAAACATGCTTCTACATCACTCAGTAGAACACTATACCTCTTTTACAGAAATATCAACTGCAACTTCAAGATCTTGCCATTCAGTCCTCAAAATAGGAAAGCAAAGCTCAAAAAGATCCAAAAATTGAGTAGGATCTAAATCAGAGAAAACAGCCATATTACCATATAAGACAGAAATTGCATGGTGCTTAGTTAGATATCAGCATGCATAGTTAACGCAAAACCAAACCATAGACAGAAACTTACCTGATAAAGAGTTAATCCTGTCCAGTGAATGCATCAACATCATAAGAAATAGGGTCTTTGACATGGTGGAATCTCTGCAAGTGGCAATAAGCCACTGCATATAGTCACCAGGTTGCGTCATAAACGCTTCCACCAGCTTGTCAATGATATTAATATTCAGTGAGGACACACTCTCACGGATCGACAACCCCTTCTGATATGACATAAGAATTACACAAGTTATAAAGAACAATCAGGTATATCAACAAACCGAGAGAAATAATTTCAATACAGCTACCCCTCTAGTAAGTGAAGAATTAATAAGAGTTAAATTAGTAGAATACCAGGGAAGATAGGAAGCTTTTTTGCAAAAAAATATGTAAGAGCATGAAGCAGTAACAAACCTGCAACTTGTTACGTTCCTCTTCTGTCAACTTGGTATTGCGGAATGTTTCTAAACGTTCAGACAACCTGAAGTTGTAAGCGCTCTCAATAAGCTCAATTCTACGCTCATTAGGATCTAAGGAAAGTGCTTCCCCCAATTTGTTGATAAGATCCATGCTAATCGAGGAGATGCTTCCAGTCATAATATTAGGGAGACTTTTCTGCAACAAAGAGTATCTAAAATGAGCAGGTTATAATATTCAGCAACCACATAAAGGCACGTGATTGAATTTAGGAGCAAGAAAATCATGAAAATCGTAAACATACTTACAATTGCATCATCAGCAACCAGATTCTTGAAAAGTGGCCAGTTAACATCCTTCCCCAATATCAGCACCTCCAGATTTAATTTCCAAATCTATTCATAATTATGCATACAAAAGTTAGCACACTAATCCTTCAAAAGCGACTTTAGCCATAACCGTGTAAATTAAAGAGAGTGAAAGGGAACCTTAGGCTGAATTAAGAGAAACGGGAACATCACGGAAGTGAGTTTCTCAGTAGATTCTGGTTGATTACAGAAGCTTGAGACAGCAATTTTAAGGGACAAAGTTACAACATCTACTGCGAGTTGAACATTACGTGACAATCCTGCAACAAAAATGCCTAATTCCATTTAGTTGATTGAATATATGTATGTCATTATATCATATACTAAAAGAAACTGGAAGAGAACATAACATAGACTTTTCCTCTAAGCATTTGCTCAAATCCTTTCATCAATGTATGCATAACATTAAAGAAAAATGGCACTCATAATAAAAGCAGAACAATTAAAGAAAAGAACAGAGCCTCTTCCATCACCTGATTGGAGAATTCCAAGACAGCGTTTCACCACATGAAGCAAGGCGTCCAGAAGACCAGAAGAGTTTACTATATCCGGCAACTGTTCAAAAGAGAGGGCAGCCTTAACAACAGCCAGATCATCATCCCAGAGCTGGCGCAGTATGGCATCCTGAATTGTGACAAGGTTCTAAGGGAAAGAGATAAAAGTCAGATGTCAGGAAATGTGTAGCAAAGAGATAATTTTGGATTGAGTGCCCTCTACACATACCTCAGCCTTAGAACTATCAGCCTTAATAACACCATTTAGACTAGAAAGCGCAGCACAGCGTACAGAAGCCTATAATTCATAACAAAACCCTCAGTCTTACACAGGAAGGACACAGAAAAAAAGAATCACCTAACTGGCTAATCAGAGTTTGTAGTACCCTTGGATGGTGGAGCTGGAACCACAATTTTGAATCCAAGAATGGTTGGGACATATCTGAGTTCCCATCTAGCATAGAAGACAACATCTCTAGCTTCAAATCCTCCTTCTTTGTTTGAACTTCAGTATCCTGCGAGAAGAATCTAATGACTCAGAGGACCATATAACGAACAAAATGCAGAATACGAGTCACAGAAAGTAGATTGAACCTTTAAAAAATTGTTAACTGCTGCATGTAGTTCATCGGGATACTTCTTGCTAACAACAACCATAATTTTTTTAGCCCAGCTTCCTGCAATAAAATCACCAATCAAATGTTAAATATAAAATGAGGACAGGGGAAGAGAATCTTCAAAATATATATATCCAAAACTCAAAAACAATGGAACACTAACCAGATGTAGAAGATGTAAAATCGCGGTTCTTCTGGTATTGTGTCGTACATAAAGAACAAAGTTTGGATATCAAAGGGACAACCAAATTGCACATTGGGACAGTATCAACTATTGAAGCTAACACTTCACAACATTGATTATCAGAACTGCGAACAGATGAGAGTAAGTCAAAACATGAACAACAAAAAATAGATACATTAACTTGAAAAAAATGACAAAAAAAAAAATGTGAAGACATGCACCTGTTAATAAGTAAAGAATTCAGTAGCACTGCCAAGAATTTATTGATGATGAACTCGCCAGACAAGCCCAATAGAACACCGGAAATATCTCTACAAATTGGAAAGCCTCATTGGAAAACGATAATTACAATTAAAATAGCTTAAGAGAGAGAAGATTCATACTCAGCTACCTTATTTCCTTTAAAACGTCCAACGCTTTCTTTGGGATCAAGTCCACGGATTGGAGCTGTAATTCATTAAGCAAAAACAGTTACCTCAAAGAAACAATGAAGAAAGGTGCAAAAACAGTGAGCCCGAAAACAATAGAAAATATGTTGCACCTCACAATAAAAGTTAATAAATTCCTAATAGCAAAACGTAAAAAGCAAGGGGTTCATTAGGCTTGTTATTCAGCAAATCCTTGTACCTGAACAAAATTTATCAATGCCATAAATGATAATCGAAGCCAATGAGGATCAGAGGATTCTTTGGAGTGTTCGCGAGCAATGTCAATGATGGACCTCATCAAGCGTTTGCTAAGATTATTGTTTAGCATGGCTCTGCTTGCCAACATACCAACAATCATTAAAGCACCAGCCTAGAAACAGCAAAAGTGTCATAAGAATCATCACACATACTGCATAACAAAACTCATTAAAGAACAATATTTTTCCATTCGTACAAATTCAGGATTTGAGACTTGTATACTGGAATAGACTTAAAACAAGCTGACACAGTCTATTTCCGAGAGCAATTAGCACAATCATCATGTTACAATTAGAAGTAACGCAAAGTTTATCACCAAGACTAACCTGCTGATCTAAACAGCCTTTCACACCACATTGAAGACCAGAATCAACAAACGGCAAAATCCGTTTCACAATATCTCCATCAACAGTTGTAACAGAACCCAGAACGCCAACAACAACAGCTGTGGAGAAACTGATAACAGGTTTTGAAGGCTGATACTTCTTAGTCCTAGATGCCTACATTGCAACAGGCAAGTAAGATGATCAGTTTTTATAGAGCGATTCAAACGCCACTTTGCCAGAAAATATTGGCAGATACTTACATAGTCACACAAGGCCTCCATAACTTGCATATCACGTATACATTGCTGAACAATAACCGATCTAGGAAGAGGAGCACCTGAATTTTTCACACCATCTAGAAATTTCCACTTGCTGTTGCTGTAATCAAAATGAGACTTAAAGTTAACAAACTATTTAAAATATTATGCTCCTTAACTTCAAAAGTGAGCGAATCATGCTCACCCAGTCGCAAGCAGCTGAACAATGCGGACAAATGCATGCGTGTCGTGATACGGCAGAGCACATAAAACCAGATCCTCGACATTGTATACATGAACCCTGAAATTCCAACAATGGATCAACTAATGGCTGGGCATATAGATACATTAGCAACTCCAAAGAGATAGTATTATTGAAACACGTACTTGTATCTTCGTATCAGATACTCAAGAGTCTCCAACGAAGCTCGGAATTGAAGATAACCGGAGAGTAACCGTAGATATGAACTTAGCGAAGCGTCAATCCGAGAGTTCTCTTCTTTACCAAGTAATTCCCTATCAATTTCTCTACTTTTATGACTAAACAGATCATTAAGGAAGCTCTTAAACCTATCATCTTTGCTCCCAAGCACTTCTAGGCCTAAATCCGCAAAACAATAGAAAATCAATAAGAATGAATTCAATTATCATTGCTTGTTCATAGAATCGGATGTGCTTAGAGAGGAAGGTCACAACCCTGAACAAACCTGCGAGCCCAAGTTCGTAAATTGTCTCGATATCGAAATCTGCAGCTTCTTTAGGACTATAGAGAATCGAAGGACGTGTATATGGTCTCTTTAAAGGCTCGGTATCTGCTTGTACTACCGCCTTGATGGCCTGCAACTGCAACGCCAATGAAGATTCCATAGCCGCCGAAGTTCACGATTTCTCGATATAGGAAATTCAAGGTTTGAGGAAGGGAGAGCGCGGCGAGGGCTCCGGGAAAAAATAAAGAACAAAAGGGTTTAGGGTTTAAGCTACTACTGTATTTATTATTACATTCTTTTTTTTTAATATGTTATATGTATTAATGTATACACACTGTATTATTAATTTATTTATTTTTTTCCCTCGCACACTGTATTATTTAGAATTAAATAATTTATTTTTGAAATAATTAATAATCTAGCTACAAAATTCATGTAAAAAAAAATAGTATATTTACGACATAATTTACAGATCTAGTTTATACACACAATAACTTACACATAAAAACTAATTTATACAAATGTATAATTTCAAAACTTGTAAGAATCATGCGAATAATTTTTCTGTAATAATCCTTATATATATAAGTAAGTGTTTTTTCTATAAACTCAAAGTTGAATTTTAAAACTAAATTTATTATTCTAACAGAATCACATATTAACCAAATCCGATGAGATAATGTACAATATTAAACCAAATATATAACGGTTTAAACATCATGTAGCTCTTTTGCCTTTATTTATAAATATAACAGTTTTCATCCGAGCTAAAGATAAAGGGCAAATTGAATGAGTTGAATTTTACAGAGTGTCTCTGTTCTAGTCAGTAGGTAAGGCGAAAGTGGGGTGTAGAAGGAATCCAGCATCATCATTGTTCGTGATCTTTACCTTTCTCTTCTTCTTTCTCATGAGAACTGGCCAGATCAGAAGTGTTCGAGCCACTCGACTCAACGGGTCTTGTAAACCATCCATTTGGTAGTGTCCGAACCGCCAGTCCCTCTCAACGTACGGTCTCCAAAGTGGCTTGTCTAGACCACCTGGTCAACACAAAGAAGCCTCGTTAAGTAATGCACTCTCTGGTTTCAATCTGAAATTCAACTAAACTGAAGCTTTAAAACCAAAGTTCCAGAAACAGTTAGGTGCTACTAGTTGGGTGGCAACAGGAGACTAGCGTCTAGAACTAGTTAACACTCTACTAACCTGCGTACATTAGACCGTTTTTATCAACGGCTCGGAAGAATGGTCGTAGTTTTCCTTCTTTAGCAACCTTTTGGAGTTCGTTCCATGCACGAGACCGATCTTCACGTGTGATTTTACCGCTTTTTACTATCTGGAGAGTGAAGAAAACAATATCATTTGAGAAGATTCTGAGATCATCAAGTGTAACCGCGAGGGGTTTTAAAGATAAACCTTGGAAAATAGATGGTATGATGGCCGAGGAATTCGGGCGAGATTCTTGGCTCGGTCAACAGCTACTAGTCCAAATTTTGGACCATATCCGTCTGCCCATTCCCAGTTATCGGAAATAGTCCAGAATATGTAACCGAGCACTGGAACACCCTGCAGTGAAAGCCACAAAGAGTGAGGAGATACGCCACTAGTTAAGGTTTTGGCTGGAAAAAGAGAAAAAACCTTTAACATGGCTGCATAAACGGCAAGGAGATGCTCAATGAGGTAAGGTCGCCGAATCACGTCTGTTCCATCAGACACACCGTTTTCTGTGATTATGAAAGGGAGTTTCAGGTGTTTGTATCTTTCGTGGAAATGCAACAACACACGGAAGAGGCCATCGGGATATATCCCTCTTCCAGATTCACTGTATTCGTCAGTATCTACAAGCCTTAATCCAACACCACTGATTGCTTCCTGATTCCAGAGGCAGATTCCAAATAATACTTATATTTGGTCCTGATGATTAAAGCATCTCCAGAAAACAACAGTATAGATCAAATTAAGAGATGCAAACTCTACCTGTCCGTAGTAGTTGATGCCCATGTAATCCAATTTGTCAGCAATGGAATCAACAAACGGATATACTGTCAGAGAATTGCAAAGAGTAACAGCTCCAAGATCGAAGAGACCATACGGTCGCGTAAATGAGACATGGTGTGCAACCCCTACCAGAGCTTTTTTTAAGGAACTGCGAATTAGGAGTTGAACAAGAAAACTATTAAGATCTGCTAGAGCAAGTTAAAAGTAAAGGTTGTACACATAGCTCGCAAAGCAGAGTAGCGTATGATATAAACTAACTAATGGAATTTGTTAAAAAAAAAAAAAAGGAGGAAATCTAACGTTTTCCCATGGATGTAGTCATAGGCTTTTGAGTGAGCAACAGCAATCCAGTGTAAGGTTTGATTGAATACACCCATTGGCAGAGGAGATGTAGCCACCTCAAAAAATTCAGGGCGAACACCAGGCCAAGCTCCAGCCATGTAGGTAAGCATGGTGAAGACATGAGGTTCGTTAAATGTGACCCATGAGTCTACCAAATCGAACATGGAATCCACAACGACCCTGCATGATGGATATAAGGTTAGACCATAGATGCAGAATCTGACTAAAAGTGATGCCATAGGTATAGTTGAAGAGAGCCACCTGGTAAAATCCATAAAGTAGTCGACTGTCTTCTCCATTTTCCAGCCACCGTAAACAGCAGCCCAGGGTGGCAATGAATGATGAAACAACGTTAGCATCACTTTCATGCCACTGGAACGAACTTTTTTGAGTATCTCTTTGTAGTGTTCAAGAGCCTCAAAGTTGACCTACAAAACAGAATAGGTAAGTCTCTGCAAGCAGCATAATTCAAACACTAAGGTTCAGGTTTCCTTGACTCACTGCTTCGTGAAGCCCTTTGCTCGGTTCTTTTGGCATGACCCTACCCCAATCGATTCCCATCCTAAAGACAGAAACGCCAGTATCTTTTGCTAGATTCACTTCTATGTCAGGATCTGACCAAAATCTAAGCCTCTCCGTCCTGAAACAGATTGAGAAAAACCTCGTTTTAGCTGTTAAACTACAAAATCACTGTATATGCATCAACTATTTGGTGTGCTTCATGTTAAAAGCAACGCTAACTGATATCAAGATAAACATATATCCAGCTCACGCATGAGGAATGTTATGCCACGCAGCTATATTGTGATGAGATGCTTCTTCCTCTGAACCCTTTTCTTCTGTGCTCTTCTGCAACCCTTTTGCCATAGCTCCTGCGGAAAGCTGAAAAAGGGTTTTCTTCTTCTTTGGTTTCGTCTCTCTGGTTTGAGCTCCTCCATCAGCAGCCACTGATCCTAACACTGCATCTGCCAGTGGTTGTTCACCTTCATCTGGCGTATCTTCTACTGCAAACTGGAG
Source organism: Aethionema arabicum (assembly GCA_000411095.1). Lineage (NCBI taxonomy): Eukaryota > Viridiplantae > Streptophyta > Magnoliopsida > Brassicales > Brassicaceae > Aethionema > Aethionema arabicum. The sequence continues at coordinate 124,676 of KE152266.1, read as the reverse complement.
CCAAGCATCATTGAGGTCATCCTCCACATGAGCAGGTGCAGTAGCCAACCCAAAGAAGAATTTCTCCTCCTCATTTTCTGAAATTAAACGTGCTTACACTTAAAATTCAATCGAACAACCATAAAAACGTGGGACCAGTAACCAATTCCATCACAAATACAGCATTAATTGATAATCTAAACCAGTTTATGATGCGATTTACTAGGAAATATTGCAGAAAAAGGAAAAAAAATCGTTTTAACGAAAAAGTGCTACAGAAATTGAAAAAATCGTATCAGAGAAAATAGCTGCAGCAACGAGAAGAACGAAGCCTCGAACTCAGTACAAGAAACAATCAAGCTAAGTCCTAGAAGACGAGATGCTTACCATGGGAAGTGAAATCAGCAAGTATTTCAGCAGATTCATCTATAGGAGAGCGGATCTTCCTAAGATTCTGACGTCGGAAAACAGAGTAAGAGTAAGCGTTAGCTCCAATGGTGATGGTGGCCAAGATTCCGGCGACTTTAACGAACAATGAGACTAAATCCATAGTCGCCGACGACGGAAACTTTCTTAGTTACCGGCGAGGAGTAGCCAGTAGGATAACAAAACACGGGTTGAAAAAGTAAGCCCAGTTCGGGCCCATCAAAACGGCGTGACGTGAAGTGATTTAGTGGTCATCTTTGCTCCCAATCTTATCGTGCGTGTTGTGTTGTGTGAGTATCTTTACCTCTTAAACTACGTATACGTCTCTCTAAAACGCCAAATACGACGTCGTTTTGTCCTTTTACCATTTCATTGTGTAATAAATTTTTGGGAGAATTTTCTCAATAACCCAAAAAATACTTTTAATTTGGGGACTAACCCATGTTTTTTAGGGTTTTGCCAAATAACCCATGGCTAAATTAAAGACCAAAAAGTTCACACTATTTACAATTTTGTCATTAATGAAATAATAAAAATTAAATATAATTAAATACAAAAATACCTTTATACCCTTCTTCTTCCTCAAATCCCCTTTCTCCATTAACAACCATTTTTCTCCATAAATTATTTTCTTCTTCTTCTTCTTTCTTCTTCTCTCTTCTTCTTTCTTCTTCAACCCTTTTTAGCACGAGTTCATTGAGGTAAGCTTTTTGCTTTTTTCGTTTTTTCGTTTGGGTCGTGTATTAGGGTTTAGATTCATGGGTTTAAGTTCTTTTAAGCTCGTTTAAGTTAGTTTTAAGTTCGTTTAACTTTTTAAGTTCGATTAAGCAAGATTTACGTTCGTTTTTTCGTTCAGAATCTGGATGGTTCACGAGAGATGGGAGTTTGT
>KE152266.1:97688-114556 GCA_000411095.1 Aethionema arabicum | reverse complement strand
TTTTATAAATTTTTCATAAAGTGTGAGGGTATACCACTTATAATGTTGGGTATATTGTTGAGACATTTTTGCAAAAAATGCTTGAATATGAGTATTTTTGCAAATCCCCCGATATAATATCGTGTATTGTTTTGAAATATTATTAATGACTAAATAGTTATTTTATTAATGATAAATTAAAAAATATAATTTAAAAAATTAAAGCCGTTTATATGTATATATTTAATGTATATTTTAAAAGAATCCAATTATGTAAATAATGTAATTCTTAATATACATAACTTTATTCCGGAGTTTATTTTTTATTTCAAATATATAGTATGAAAATAATTCACACTAGCTTTTTACTTTTCAATAGTTGATATATATGTTTTCTATAAAATGATTAAAATCAACTATAATCTTACATGAATAATTAGATTCGAATAAATTTGACATAATTCATATTTTTACTTATTCTTATTAATTTTAGAGAAAAATTAAAATTAAAAATAGATTAAAATTGATAAATACAATTTAAAGATTAGCAAATGAGACAACTAAACAAATAAGTGGTTACTAAGATAGAGCAGAAATTTCAAGACAGGTATCAATCAACTTATGACAAGACAGACAAAACATAACCTTCTTTTATGTCCAAAGGTACCACGGAAACTCTTACAAAAATCAATATTATTTCCAAAATTAGTAATTTTATAAGATGTTAATCAAAACGGCAAATTCGGTGTCGTATCAATTACATAGTTTTGGGTATTTATTGAAGTGATTACATATTGGGTTTGGGTCTCCATCCATTATTTATAGATACTTTTATAAAACCATTAACTTAAATCATGTGATTAATATGATTTTTTTTCTTTTTGGTTAGTGCTTAATAAAATTTGTGTGGCTAAAAATAGTGTTTATCCATAAAAGAAAAAAAATAGAATAAGAAACGACAATTAATTAATCGAATGTAATGCCGTTTTAATACGACTTCATAATTAATCTTTTGTAATTATCAACAAAATATATGCTAATTATGTCTTAATTGACGTATGATTAGACGGTTGCTCTTAAATTTAACCAATGAATTATATCCTTAAATTTAGATTTTGTGATTTTGAATTTTACCATGGAATATTACTATATTAGTTTAGTTGTAAGTTTATCGTAAACGTATCTATATCATAATTATATATATACATATATATATATATATTATTTTTTCAACGCAGATTAATTATCAAATCACACTAAAGAAATAAAAATAGATACCTAAAACCAAAAAAAAAACTTGTTTACCATTTAAAAATGAAAAGGTATATAATAATAGAAGTAAAAAAAGATTATATAATACTTGAAACAAATTATGTATATAATACTAAAAAAACAAATTATGTTAGCAAAAAATTAACTAAATAATGTTTGTAAGAGACTGATATAATATTTCTTGATATAAAAAATGATATAATAAATATGTAATTAATCTCTTTAGTATATACAATAAAATTTATCATATATATAAAAAATATACATGTAACTGTAAGCTTTAGTTTTTTTCACACACATATATATATATAATATAACTAGACCTCTAATAATATCAACAAAATATTGCTTTTTCTCTATAACGACCGGACCAAAAGACGGTCCACAAAAAACTAGCTCACTATTAATAATTTAATATTGGTAGATGCATGAATTTATATAAAATGAGAACCTTGAGATTAAAAAATATATATATAAATGAGGACCTAAACGTCAATAATATAAACTTTGATAAGGCATTAATCCAAAAAAAATTAAGTTAATTATTATTCATAGTTCGAATATTATTGTCATACTCAAGAAATACTTTCTCTCATAAAGCATATTTTCAACATATAAATAAATAACTAAAAATAAAGATAAAAAAAAATTCCAAATACATTGTATTTAGGTGGTTTCGTGTATGTAAAAAGAGTGGGACCCAATGAAAAGCCACGTTGACGCCGACGTGTTAAGTCTTTCCTACGCGTTGACCTTGACTTCTCTCTCTTACTTACTCAGTCCTTTCCGAGCAATGGAAAAGGATCCAACCCATCGAATCACGAATGCCACGTGGCGCATGATTAAGTCCTTTTGATATTTTGTTTCTGTTTTCTTGAATTGAAAACCTTAATTAACACAAAGTATCAATTTGAAGAGTCTTTCTTTTGGTCAACATAAGATATCACATTTCAATTTCCCCACGTGTGAATTAACAAACAAATTAGTTTTTACATAAATGGTCTAGAACTTTATGTTATTTTTAAAAATTTACTATTTACCAGAAAGTTCTCAATAGCGACCATATATAATTATATATAATCACAAAATAAATATTTATAGTCTATATATTCTTTTTTTTAAGAAACCCAACACAATATTTTATCTAGTATTAATATATTAATATTGATTTTATATTGATAACCAATCACTACAAAAAAAATATACTTAAATATTCTATTGTTTTGTTACATTAATTAAAATGTGATTTCAAATGTAACATTATATATGTATAAATATATATACTTAAACATTCTAATATGTTACTCCCTCCCTATTAAACTAGATGATTTTTTAGAGAAAAAAATGTTTTATTTTATTTGGTTTCCTATGTTTTTTTATTTAAATTAAATAATTTAAATGATAATTTTTTGTGAGTTTCTAAAATTGAATTAAAAAAATATATTAGTTGTTATTTGATTGTGTTATAGGAATTTGTTGACAAAAAAAATATTAATTTATGTGAAAAAATCTAAAAAGATAAACTAATTAAAAACGGAGGAAGTATTTCTCATTGAATATTGTAAAATTAAGGAGATTAAAACTAATCACATTTTAGATGAAACATAAATACATAGTTACATATCAATATTTCAATGTTTTGAACTGATTTTAGATTAACAAAAAAAAAAAAAAAAACTGATTTTAGAATAAAATTCGAAAATTTTAGGACCACTCAATTAAGTGTAGGCGTCGGCTACACTGCTGACAAATTCTATTCTAAGTCTTTGAGCCGCCGCCACGTTGGATCTTCTTCAACTATTCAATCACGTGCGTTTAATCTTCTCCCTCACGTGCCAATCCCGCAACATATGCAAATCTATATATGTTTTTGCTTTTTTTTGTTGTATTTATAATTTAAGAATTCAATGAGGAAAATATGAGAAAATGAGATGTATTCAATAAAAGGGCCAAGTTGGCTTATAGAAGAAAAACGACTTCACTTACAAACTTGTTTATCAAGTTTTACATAACATTCTTTTTTAATAATGTATACTTTTATACGAATGCTGATAGTTTAACCAATTAAAAAAAAATTAAGATCTAAAGATTTATATATAAAGAGTTATATATCTGGTGGTCTAGAATTTGTTAATTATAATATATAACTACAAAACACTTAGATAATTAGAAGAATAAATCAATATTTTACCAATCTTCTTTAATTAATGTTATATATTTTTATCACAAAAAACTACCGTAGATGATTATTTATTACTATGGTTACCGAGAACAAAATTAAAATTTACATATATGTATTTCTTCATATGTACTAGATGTTTATATAGGTGGAATTAATCTTGGCTTACTATCAATACATGAATTGTAATTTTTTTATACGATCGATCGGTATTTTTTCTTTTTAGCTTTTAACACTGATATCGTATATATTTAATTACCATAATATTTTTTTTTATCGTTTATGCGTTTACTGAATAATAATAATCGGAAAAAAAATTACAATTTAATAATATAAATGTTGAAATTAATTCTCTTGATGTTTCTTACAGTGAATGATATTATTTATGAGGCTGTAAGAGCTTGCCGACTAGGCGACTATATATGTTTTTATATCTCCATTTTTTATTTTTTTATTTTTTATTTTTTTATTTTCTATTTTATTCTATAAAATTAAAAACTGTAGGATATAAACAAAAAGTAACATTAATACAAAATTTTGAGTAAAAACATAAAAATAAAAATAAATAAGATAGAGGATATGGTGTCGATGACGTGTTGCAGAGTAAGGAATAAAGATACTGTTTTGTCTGTATAATGGTATGTAATATAAATCCTCCGTACAATAATTTTTTAATTACTACTATCATTTTTTAATTAAGTTTTTTGGACTAATTACGAAGTGGATTATCATCACTAAGTACTAACCATATAATTTTAACAAACTTTTCAATCTTAATGGCCACCTTAAACTCAAACCCAGATCTCAACAAATAAGATTTTGCCACGTGTGTATACAAAAATAAATTTTAAAGATCCTTTTTCTTAAACCCCAAAAAGATTTTCACACACACATATGCAGACCCTATAGACACATATATACAGTTCCCAAAAGTAACATTACATTATCCATTTTAAATAGTATAATGGGATCAAAGTCATTATTTTTATATATTTTTATTTAATTATTAATATATAATATATGATGTGTGGTTGCTTTGTTTTGTTTTGTTTGTTTGTGATACATATCTTGGGTTAAAAATTAAACATGGTGGAACCAATTATGAGAATCGTCGTCGTAATACTAATAACAAAATGAAAAATGTTTTTTTTATATATATTATATGCTTCCATTAAGGAAATCACTCAATCTATAATGTGAACACAACTCCAATTATTCATCTTCATTAATTAATTAATTTATTACCACCGACGAAAAGACATTTTCTATACTAATAATAATTTAATTTACTAATTATTCACAAATTATCATTACAACCCCAAATAATAATAACGACAACAAAAAAAATCATAAAAATAATATAATCCGTGATCAAATTTAACAATAAAAAATTGATCACACACTATATTACTAAATCGCAAATAAATAACTAATAAAACATTATTAATCTAGAATATTTTCAACTAATAGAAAAACACATTTTTTCTTTAATAATCATTTTTCTTATATAACAAATTCCTTTCACACGTATACTTAATTAACTAAGTGTTAATCACTTTAAAAATACTTTCTATATAATTTTTTTAATTATTCAGAAGTTTCCATTGTTGAGATGTTGTTGCTGCTGTTGTAAAAACCATAAATCTTCAACGTTCCATAAACTGTCTGAAGAAGAAGAATTCGAAGCTCCATTAATATTTTCAAACCAATTAAAATTACTCTGTTCTTGTTCTTGTTCTTGAATAGCCGTTAAATCTTCATCTAATAATCCATTATAATCCAAATAATTATCCGTTAACATTTGTGGACCCACCGGATAATAATTATTCTCTATTTGACCCGAATAATATTCCGGGTTTGGATTCGGGTTCGGATTCGGAGCTGTGTAATAATACTCCGTTAAGTCAGAAGCTGGAGAAACTGCCACGCTGGAATTTTCCGGTGTGACATAATTATCATTTTTGTTTATTACACCAAATTGTTGTTGTTGTCCCATGTTGTTATTGTTGTTGTAGTCATATGTCATGAATTGGTCCGTAGAAGTTGTGATGCAAGACGATGTGGCGGCTGATCCCGCTGTTGCGGTGGCCGTGGCTGATGCTACGGTTGAGCCAGAGGCGGATTGAATCCTCTCGATCAGCCGTGGCATCCATAAATATTTCATAGTGTCTTTAAATTGTTGACTATTCACATCGCATTTTAGTTGTTTAGCGTGTTTTTGTACACGTGTTCTCCAGTAGTTTTTTATTTCGTTATCTGTTCTTCCTGGTAAATATTGCGCAATTTTCGACCATCTGTTTATAAAAAAACATCAAATTATTATTTTTCATCGTCTACTAAAAAAAATAATAATAATATTATAGTTCTGTTTGGTGAAAAAAATCTTCAACTATCAAAATAATTTTTTAAACACTAAAGTTTGATGATTTGATTTTTTACACCTTGGTTATCAAAATTTAACGTTTAACAAACTATTTCGATAGTTGAGGTTTTTTTGCATCAAACATAAATAATTTATGGTCTAAAATACTATAATGTTAATAAATTATAATAAAATATTTCTTACCTATTACCCCAACGAGAATGAAGTTCAAGAATCAAGAGTTGTTCTTCGAGAGTGATATTTCCACGGCGGACGTCTGGCCGGAGATAATTCAACCACCGTAGACGGCAGCTTTTACCGGTGCGTTGGAGTCCTATTTAAAAGATAAAAATTAATGTCATATATGTATGTATGATAGGGTATAATAATAGTATGATGGTTTTATACGGAAGAAACTAGTCTGATTATTATAATATAAAGTATTTTTGATATATTGGTAAAGTTAATTAAATTAGGAATTCATATGTTCAGAAATCATATAAAATGGACCGTACAATGAGCCAAATTGTTCCTAAAAGAGGTCTTTTTCTTCATCAAACTTTCACCCCATTCAGTTAGTGCTCTTCCCTTATACATGATCATCATTAATTCGCATTACTTCTTTTTATTTAAATTAAATTAATTTCTAGATATTTTTATTTTAAAAATAAAACTTGAGATGGATAATAATTGAATCCATTACTAAAATTATTTAGAAAGACTTAGAAACATGAAAAGTTTGTACTTTTTAATTGATCAGTCTTTTCATTCATTCATATAAGGTAAATAACAAATAAAATTAAAACCCATTTTGAAAATTCAATTAAAAATCATAAAAAAATGGATTTTTTTTTATAAATTAAAAATAAAAACACAATTACACATGGTGATTGAAACATGAAAATGATTGATCATAAAAAATCAAGATTGGTTTAAAGAATTGTTCTTTGGTTTCTTTTTATATTTATATTATATTATATATTATACCTGCGCAACGAGAAAGAGAGTTCCAACGACCTTCACCATGTGTAGCAATGTAATTAATGAGTTTAAAATCTTCTTCTGCAGTCCAAGGACCTCTCTTTAGGTCCATTTCATCTTCCATGGTGTTGTTATTGTTCTTCAAAATTCTTCCTTTTTCATCCATTGAAGAGATTTAAGCAAAAAGATTGAGATTTTTTGTGTGAGAATTGTTTGTGTTTGTGAGGAGAGAGAGAGGTAGAGAGAGAAAGTGTTGTTGTGTTGTTTTGGAGTTATGTGTAGATAGAGAAAGGATGAGTTCTGTATGTACAAGAAAAGAGGAGTTGTGGGTTTTTATAGAAGAATATAATATAAAATAAATATAAATTAATTAATTAAAAAGATGATAGTTCGACGGAAAAAAAAAGATGATAGTTTTCAATTTTTCTTTTTATTTTTTATTTTTTGGGTTCTAACATGTGCAAGAAGGGATTTAGACAGCCGTAATATAAGAACTGTGTTTATTTATATATATATTTAAATATTTTTCGATTCTGTTTATTTCTAGAGTTTTTAAACCTGATTATAATAAAAAACGAATCTTAAGATGAGGTATTGAGGTGTACAAATTTAACAAAAAAAAAAGATGAGGTGTAAAATATTTTAAAAAAAAAACTGATTTTGTAATTTTGATAATTGTATTTTGTCATGTTATTTTTTGAATGTATTTAGAGAAAAAAAATTGTTTAAATATATGTTAACAATATAAATATTATTTTCTATTTTCAGTAAATTCATGATGAATAGATTTTATATAAAATCTGACTTTGTATTTTGTCATGTTATTATTCGAATGTGTTTAGAAAAAAAAATGTTTAAATATATGTTAACAATATAAATATTATTTGCTATTTTCATTAAATTCATGAATAATAAAACGAAAAAAACATTAAACACATATTTACATTTTTTTGAAAATAAAATTTAAACATCAATAACTATTATAATCTTATGCCGTATGTTTCTGTGTATCAATTATATATATATATATATACATTCTTGGTTACGTAGTTATTATTTTATATAACAAAATGAAACTAATTATTTTTCAACCAAAAATATTCAGTTTATAATTTTAAAAGATATATATGCGTCCCGCTCTATTATCAGCTAACAAAAATATTATCACTTAATACAATTAAATTCATTGGGTTTAAATAATTGTGTACTAATTATTGTCAGTAATATGTGTTATAGGGTAAAATATAATATGCTATTTTTATAATTAATTAGTAGAATTAAATAAAGATGACGACTTTGAATAATTAGACATTGGTTAAAATATTTTAATAGCTACGAGTAATAATGTAAAGAGTTAATTAATTATCACTTAATTCAACACAGTTTTAAAGTTGACCCTTTGACTTTCCATCTTTGTGTGTAAATAACTCTGTTTCTTATTTTTTTAGTTCTACTCATCACTTTGCATTTGTTTTTTTTTTTCCTTTTTTGGGTTTCTCCTTATTTCAAACAAGTTGTCAATAAAAAAATATATTTTTCTACACTTCTTTTATTTAATTAAATTTCACAACTTTCCTCTTATTTCTTTCAATTCTTTTTTTCTGACAATAAAAGTCCAAATTCAATAACCCCATTATGTAACATCGAATAATTTCAAACGTATACAGTAATTATAAAAAAAAAACCCCATCAATAATTATTAATGTTTATTTAATTTTCAAGTTTTAGTGTGTGGGTTTTAAGCAGAAAGATGTGTTTGTTTTGATGTAACACCCTGTGAGAATTCAATTTTAATATAGAATATAATATTTTTTATTAGTCGTTGATTATACAAACTTAATTCTCACTAATTAATTTCCCTTTAGATGAAACTTTATAATTTTTTGTTTATAATAAATAAACAATTGTAATTTTTGAACAATTTAACCAATGATATAAAAAGGTGCACAAAACAAATTTGAATTTAATTGACATAGGTACGTATCCAATATCAAATTTCAATAACCATACAATTAATATTACATAAAATTAGATAAAAATTAGGCCTAAAACAAACTTCAATTTTCTAATTCTACATAATAATACTAATTGTAAGATATAGTTATATATACAAAGTAAAAAGAACTTAAATTTGGATAAACCCTTGAAGATATCTATCTAGTTTAAATATTATAATAACTCTATTTTTTTATGTAAATAACTAATTTATTAAAGGAATTAATTGTCTAAGAATGAGAAGACAAAAGCAGAAATTGATATTTTATAGATATTTAAAGATATTGATAGAAGGTAAATATCGACAAGAGAAAGTGATATGTATAACTTCAAATATAATAGTGAACTTTGGTATAATCTCACTTTATGTACTTGAAAGCTCTAAAGCTAAAGCCTTCATGCACCATTTCAACTGGATCACTACTCTTTTTTTTTTTTTAATATATTATAAAATAAAATGATATATATCCACCTGCCCACAGAATCTATAATATACCCCAGATAATTAACTAAACAAATTTTTTGTTTTAACAATTTCATGTAACAGTATAATATATTTTTTTTGTTCAATTAATCGCTGGACTCGAATTTAGTTGTCAAAAACCAAAATTAAAGTGAATTTAACACAAAATTATGAGATCTTCAGCTAAATTGATGAAGTATTTGTTTATATAATTTACAATAGTATAATTTTTTGAAAATATCATATAATTTATATTTCTTCCGTTTATTTTTAAGTGCCGTTTATAAATGTTCATACAGTTTAAGAAATTTTTCGATTTGCCTAAACTAAGCTTACTAATTAAATTTATTACCAAATTTTTTATAATATTTTTTTTAAACATTTAAAGATCAAAAGTATAATTAGTATTTACTTGTATAAATTACCTAAAAAATCTAAAAAGACACCTACTTTGAAAAAACAAAATATGTCTAAAATGACATTTAAAAAAATGGAAGAAATAATATTTACGCTTTTTTCTAATGTTTTGGTAAAAAATTATATTTGTAATTTAATATTAAAAAATTGGTATTATTTAAATTAATTGAGTTTGGTTTGCTCATGTTTTAGTTTGCTTACATAATTGTTAATATAATTTCGTCACAAGAACATTAAAATTTTGGTGAATATTAATATAAAAATTTAAAAACAGTTATGTTTTTGTAAGTTTAGATATAATAAATAAATTTAAGAACAATATTAACTAGTTGCAGCATATGCCTATTTTTTTAGGCTCTAATAGAGTTAAAATTAAAAAAAAAGGTACTGTAATTTGTTTTTTAAGTATGAATTGTTTTAACCACACAACTTATTACATAACTAATAACAGTAATCGTAATTTCATAAATATACAGGACCATCCTCTAACATAACCCACTCTAAAAGCAACTACATTAATTAATTGCTATAATTAATTAGAGATATCATTAATTTACACTTTTATTTTTGCACTCAAATTTTAAAACTTAAGCTACTACTAAACGACGGCAAATTAAATTAATATATGCATCCACTTGTCAAGTTGTTACAATTATATAGTATACACCAATTTTATACATATCAATTTTATTATTCGTTTTTTACTAGTATTTTTCAAAAATATTTGTGGTTTCTGACGTATCTAATTTTACGATATCCTAAACTACAGTTATTATTTTCAAATAAGAACAATGCTATGTATTTCAAATTTAGATATAACTTAAAATGCATTAACCGGTTGAATTTAGCCTTGTTGAAATTGAACAACGGTCTTAGAAAATATAATTTAAATTTGTACATTCTGATTTTTCTCTTCGTGAGTTTTATATTGATGAAAACATAACTAAATTTTATGTGAAATAAATTAGTCTAACAATTATAAAATATAAATGGCACGGTCTTCACGTGTTGTCGTTATAAAGTGATGAATGAAGTGTAAATGACATGACACACACTCACATATTAACATATACAAATATATATTGTGTTATTACTTATTAAACAAATACAAAGTAATGATTTACATGCATGTATACATAGAATTAGTTTTTGTCTTAGCTTCACATTTGTCTTTCTTTTAGGAAACTAGTATCCTTATTAAAATCAATTATTCATAATAAATAAATACTATTTCTTTTTGTTTTGGTTATGTTTGTTTCCTTTATCAAGAATGTATTTTTTTCTTTATTTTTGTAGATAAACTTAAAAATAATTATATTATTTCTTTACTCTTTGAAATTTAAAAAATTGGTTGTTAAAATGTTTGAGTTTAAGTCTTAAGATAATATAAAGAATGCATTTCGTTTATTTTTTTTTAGTTAAACTTAAAAATAATTATATAATTTTTTTACTTTTTGAAATTTCAAAAATTATGTTTGGTTGTTAAAATGGTTGAGTTTGAGTCTTAAGCTTATAAAGTTGATACTAAAATAATATTTTGAGATCTTTTATAAGTTTCATCATTTGGTTACACTTAAATTGGCTAGTGGTCTTATGTCGATATAGAAATAATGATAAAACAAAAAATTCTTTACTTTTACGTTTGATCAAAAAACTATATAGTTTAAGCTTGGTAAAAAAATGTATATATTTTCATTTTTTTTTTGAAATTTTCATTCCTTGATTGGTAATGCATTAAAATAAACTACAATTATGTGTTATTTGGACTAATATTTGGAGTCCGATATTGAAATATATTTTTTTTTCGTTTTTTGTTTGTTTAGATTCTTAATTATTATGTAAATTACAAAATATTTTGCAATTATAAAGCTATTTTATTTTATTTATGTTATTAAGAAATAATTGAGTGTCACGACCATTGATAATAGAGTAAAATTAGAAAAAATAAATAAATTAGGCACATAAAAGTGGAAATACGTGGTGAACTAATTTTTTTAAAAACAATTTTAAAGAGAGAAAATATAAATCTCAAAAGAGAGGAGAGAAATCATAATTTAAAACTTATTTAAAAAACTAGAGTTACAAACTGTAATTTATTTTGTGTTTACAGTTTTGGTTTTTCATTTATTAAACTCTAAATAAAAAAGGTCATTATCTATACTTTGCTATGAAGTTAATTGATTAATAGCATAAGGTCCCTATCTTTTTTTTTCTATTAAACCCTAATCACTTATAATATGGTTGGTCGATATCGTAATCCGATTACGAAAAAAATAATTAAACTAAATTAAAAAAAAAGTGGCGATTAATGTTTACTTAGTTTTCATAAGTTATGTGATTAGGCCAAATTGTGAAACAATAAACAATGTGCCAAAGAATATTTGTGGGCATAATTAGTAGACATAAATGTAAAGGAACCACCTACGACCACAAGCATACTTTCATCTCTAAGTATTTTTATTTTTATATAAATATTTCAGTTTTATTTTTTTTCTTAATTTAACTGATTTTCGCACATGCTATGGTCAAGAATCTCTTAACCAAGTCCAAAAACTTGAAATCTTATTATGGATTACGCTAAGTTCTTTTTAACAAAAATATAATTTAAATAATTATAATTTTTTTTGGTAACCTTATAATTATAATTTTGATTGGATCTTATTATCTATCACAAAGGTATAATTATTACAAAATTATATTTTATTATTATTTATGCCGGAACTATATATTATAGATTATATTACAATTGTAGAATTTTGAATCTGATACCAATCCAGTAATTTTGAAATAATATTTTCTAACTGATTAAACTAATTAATAATTTTTAGATTGATTGTTTCGGACAAATATTAAATTTTTACAAGAAAATATAAATAATATGAACACATAAAACTGCAAATATTGAAATAGTATACAGTTTTAGAAACAGGACCATTAATCAAATAAAGGTAAATATAATAAAATATAAAAGGTTACTAAAAAAGTCTAAGATTTGAAATTCTCAATTCTATACGAATAACAATCCGTCACTATTGTTGAAACTTTGAATTTTATAAGTGTTAGACTGTATATAAAAAAATAGTATAGTTGTTTTTGTGTGTAAAAATATTCATTATTAATTGTATATAAAAAAAATAATTGTTTTTTATGTAGAAATATTTATTAATTTTTGTAAACAATGAATAACGAATCGAATACAATATTTTTTTACGTCACAAATACAATAACTAGGCAAACATGGTTACACGATCCATAGAAAAAGATTATTATTAAGTTTTTTACTCATTTCCCATTTTTCGATTTAAAATTTATGAGTCATTAGTGATGGTGACATTCTCCAATTTTTTCTGTTATTTTCGTCCAAAGCCATCTCGAGATTTCGGCTTCTACCGTTGACATATATACATATAAATTCGCATAATTACGAAATTTAGAAAACAAATTACGTTAAAAAGTTATATACATTGTTATTGGACTTAAAATAATTTTTTTTTATAAATGTTTGAAAAATTAATTTTGCGATGGAGATAAATCTATACAAATTCTGAAAATATAATTTATGTCATTAAAAAAGTAGTTTAGATTTTGATAGTTTTTTATATTTAGATGAGTTTGTTTTTGTAACCATATATGTTTATTTACCTGTTGTTCGTTCCACTGAAAGATTTTAACGAAAAAAAAAATAGACACCGAATTTTCAAAGATTTATATAACTTTTAAATCAATAACCGACTTAAACACGTTGCCAAAAAATTAAGTGCAAAAATTATATATGTTATGATAATGTATGCTTTGTTTAGTTTTACATTTCGTTCACTTTTTTTCAAACCATATGTTAATGTTAGTTTGTTGTAATCACAAATAAATATTATAAATCATATTGTTTTATAAAGTATATTATTGTATTCATTATTAGAAAATGTATAGATTTCCACATATTGGAACTAAGTGAAGGTTTTGAAAAAAGGGGTTCACAATTAAATTATGTGTATAATAGTGAAAGGATGATATATATATATATATTGAAAAATTATGTATTTCATTTTTCGTCCGAAAACTTATTAAATATTATCTATTAAAGATTTAGAAATTGAAATCACGGAATGTGATTTGCTGAGGAAAATTAACTTATCTCGAATCTCGAAATGTTAATAAAATATAGAATATAATGTTACAGTTTATCAAAAAGTCCAAAAAAAAACGAACCAACATCATCAAAGTTTCACTAACTCTTTATAAAATTGATTTTGGTTAGTCCAATATTCCAAATCTTTAATAGGCTTACGTGCATTGGTTAATGCGATGCCATGTGTTTTTTTTATTTGGACCACTTTCGCATATAATTTAACTCTTAAGATACATAACTTTTATTTTTTATTTTATAATAAAAATTAATGAAAACGAGTTATAAGATAAGATGAACTGAAAATGATTACACTCCAAAAATTCATTTGAAGATGATGACATTGATAATGATGATTTAGTTCCAAAATGTATATGTACTAATTATAATATATATAAAAAATGATTTGCTTATCCTAATTAATCTCTTAATACATTTATATGCGGTATTTAATTTTGTTTAACCCAAAAGGTTAGTTTAGAATTGTGTATTTAATTTTGTTTGATTTTAGATGTAGTATAAGTTTTGAAAAAAAAAACCATTCATTAATATACAAATATGTTTTATCTTATATTAATTTTTGTGCTAATTTTTTTTATGATAACATACAGGAAACATCGCTTCTAAAATAAAATATTACGATTTGGAAATCAAAATGGTAACAACCCCATTACAAAAATGATAATTGCGTTATTGTATTTACTAAATCTAATCTTTTTTACTCTAACTAAAAAAAATAAAAATAAAAATCAACATTTTAATAAAAAAGTTACATATATTCTACTTGTTAGAAGATTCATTGTAATATAAAATTCTCAATTTTGATTTTTTGTTTTATAAAATATATAATTAATTTTAAATCTCGTTCTTTTCAATCGCTTAGTAACTATTTGTAACTTTTATCTTCGTTACATCCACAAATAAAATATCAGTAACATATCATTTCTTTTACCATTCTTTTTCACCACTAATTAATAATAATTAACAAAAAAAACATTTCATCGTAAGCGATGACAAAACAACATATTCATACACGATGATGTGGATATACATATATATAGATGGAATTGTATTGGTGAATATTATGATTAAATTAAATTAAAAAAAAATAAATGCCCGAATAAGACAGATATGAAAGTAGCTTAAAAGTCTAGATTCAGTTGCCCTTCTCAAACACAAAGTCATCCTACAATAATGACATCCCTTTAAGCTCCATTATTATTTTTTTTGGTTTTTATATTTTCGGACATTAATTAGTTACAAAAAAACATAAAAAAATAGTGAATTAACTCATTAAGCTCCAAAATTCATCATAAAAATACATTTCTCTATGTATTTCTTACAAAATAATCTTTAAATTTGTATTATAATCGATTTGTTATTCTGGATATTTCACATAACATTATTATTTTCGTATCATTGTGATTATATTAAAATCATGCACATGATAATATATCAGTGGATCACCAATCATATGGTAGAATATTTGTTATATATATTTTTAAAATATTTGTGTATTCATGATTAATGATCTTATACATATTGGAGATATATTTAAGAATTTATGAAAATAATAATAATAATAATAAAAAGAAATAAAATTCTCCGCTGGTCACGCTTAGAAATATATTGGGAATGAGTCTAAGTGGGTTAAGGGCCGCAAAATAAGAAGTTTAATTAATCAAAATGATTAGGAATTAAAAATTATGTGTTGAAAAAATTGGAAGGTTAAAATTCCATTATCAATTGATTTAAAGTGGACTTATTAAACGACCCATTTGAAAATTATATTACTTACTTTGAACAACTTCTTTACAATTTTTTAACCATTTAATATACTTTTTTCTTAGATTTTATTTGTTATATCATAAACAAGATGCACGGATTCACATTTTGATTTTTTTTTCAAACTCGATTGCTTTGAGTACCTATCCACATCTAAAAAGTATATATTTTTATTTATTTATATGAAAAAAAAATATAATTGCCAAAAAAAAATTTAAAAATAAAAATAAACAAAAGGCATGTCGAAATGGCCATTAATGAATACAAGAACAACAGGAAGAATTAAACGACTGTTAATTAATTGGTTAAAAGAAATTGATTATATTATTTTTGATTCGATTAGAGTTAAAATTATATTAAAGGAAGAAAATATTTTTTTTAAATAACAGTCCTATATGATGTATATATATGAATAACACCATTTCAAATTTTCAGGATATAAAAAAAATATTAGGAAAAATGAAAAAAAAAATTAGAGCATAAAAATTTAATAATTGTTACATATAAAAATATGGTTGAACCCAAAACAATATGTTGTACGAGTTGGCTAAAATAAAAACAAGATGTACAAAAGATTTGAGACAATTTAAAATAATACTTTTTTCACTAAAAATATTTCTTAAATAAACTTATTCAAGATAAAATGTTGGAGCGTGCAATATTTCATATTTTTTTTTCTAAATCCTATAATTTTTTTTTGTAAGAATAATTTAGAAAACATAGAAACAACATAATTTAAATCCAAATTACCGTACCATTTTTGTTCCAAATATTTTCTTAGAATATTTCAAAATATTTTCAAGATTTATTGCTATATGATTTTAGCACATGAATGTTTAAATGTCATATGCAAAATCTATTAAAAGAAAGCAAATTAGATTGAATTTTGTTTATAGTAATTAGAAGCTTCTAACCCCTTTTGATAAGAAATTAATTATATATATAGACCCACGTTTTATTATAAACTTATAAAAAGAAAATGGAGTTTTACAGTAAATGTGAAAGCAAATTATGTGGAGTGATCTTTAAATAACACAAATTAAAGAAAAAAAATTAAAGTAATAAGGAATAATAAAAGAAAAATTAATGATTTTTAGGGAGCTAAATAAAAGTAATATTATAATTGCAGATTTTGGTTTCCTCTAAAGTGGATAAACACAAGTGCTTCCTTAATTATTATTACTTTTTCTCTATATGCTTTGCAAAGGAAACATAATGTATGTTTAAAGACCAACATTTTTGTCGTTAAACTCAATATTTTTTTCCAATTACAATTACTTTATTATTTTTTTCATTAAAAGTGATATATAGT
>KE152266.1:75300-85665 GCA_000411095.1 Aethionema arabicum | reverse complement strand
TCTGAAAAATGTTTTTTTTTTTTTTTTTTAATTTGAACGCCAAATGTAAGTATTATTTTAATATACGTTCTATATTATACCCGCGCTATGCATTGATCTTATATATTATATATTAATACCGTTTCATTATATTTATGACTCATGATTATAACTAAAAATGTTTTAGTATATTTTTCGACAAAAAAAATGGTTAAGTATAGTTTAGGTCCCTATATTTTAATTAAAATAATCAATGTAATATGTATACTATATTATATATTCTTATAATTATTATTGTTATTTGAACTATAGTTAATATGACAATTCTCTGAGAAAAAAATAGTGATGTTCTGTTAACGATATCTTATAGTAAATTTTTTCAATAAGAATATTTTTATTTCCTTTGTAATTTTGATATATATCTAATTAAATTGGGAAACCTAATTGAAAATAAAGTAGAAAGAAAAAGTTCTTTAATAGACTGTTGAAATTAAATTTGAAAAAGTAAGAAAATCTTCAAAAATAAACATTAAGGTTTATATATAGACAAATAAACAAATCGGTTCTCTGTTATTTAAAATAATTAATAAGAAAAAAAAAATCAAATTTGACAAAATTGGATGCAAATTCTTGTTCAATGCATTTTTTTTTCTCTATTTATATATACTTAATTTTAAATATTAACCTCAAAATATAAACTTTTGATTTAAAATTCATAGTATATAGTATCATATTGGATATATATAGTAGTAATAAATAATGTTTAAAAAAAGGTCAGAACAATGATTTTTATGATAAACTGCGTTTAGCTGTCCATTTTAAGCTGTTAGCAATAGAATCAAATAATAAACCGGTTGGCAATGATAAATATATTATATATATAATTATCATAAATTAATCCTTTTTAAATATTCTACTCATCAGCAAATATACATTTAAATAAACGCAAAACAAACAGCGAAAGTCAAAGGTTGTGTTTCCAAATAATCAACAATTAATGTAAAAAGTATACATCTTTGTTCATGTTTATTATTTTTACTTTGAGTTAATATACTTAAAAAGCTTAAATTTGAAGTATTATATACTTAAAAAGCTTCTTTGAAAAAAAAAATATACTTAAAAAGCCTAGGAAAATAAAGCTCAGGATAGTATATTTTCGTTTAGTTAGGTTTAATATATTCATTTTATTTGTTCGATTTGAACAATCACCATTTTAATAATCATTATTGTATAAACTAAATTAAATTCAAATCTAATATTTTATTTGTTCAAAAGTTTCTGGTTTTATTAAAATTTATTTCCACAACAATTTTACATATTTATATAAAAAATATTATACATTTTATTTTATTAAATCATAGCCGTACAACTTGATATATATGGAGCAAAAATACTTGTAAATTAATTGTGAATGGGACGCTTTCTTTTGTATGATCGATAATCCATAACCATTGCATTCATAAATATCTCTCTTTCTATTTTATCACCAGATTTTTCATTTAATTTCGATCCTAACTGCATAATAAAAAAAAACACACACACAAAAATAGATTTACTTATATTTATATTTATATGATTATTATAAAAAATTACCAAAAAAAAAAATATAACAGTTTTATAAATTAAAATATATGATACCTTTCTTCCCGTTTTAAGGTCCTTGTTTCCGATGGCCACATGAACATGATGATCGTCGTTTCTTGATTCACCTATATATATATATTATTAAATTAAAAAATATTATATATGATCAAATTAAAAAAAAATACATATAAGAAAATATTATATAGATAAAGGGACATAAGGTTAAACCTTGAGATGGGAAATGAAGAATAATTAAGAAGAAAAACAACAAAGCTAATGTCATTAACTTCAAATTCTTCATCTTAAACCCCAATTTTTTTTTCTTGTATGAATTTAAATTTGTAATGTAATGTAAGTGAAGATTTTATGTGCTTAGAATGTTACATGTATATATATTTATATATGAATGATTCAACGAAACTTAAAGTCAAATAATTGTAATATAGTCTCAAATGATTTTTATGCTAAATTATACGTTTAGCTGTCCATTTAATCTTTTAGCATCAAATTATAAACCACTTGGTAATGATAAGCAGTTTAATCCACATTTCCCCTATCTAATTATCATTTAGTATACAAATAATCCTCTAATAATTATATCAATTCTATCTAATCTATTTATTTCGTATTTTGTTGTTACCGTTAACATATTAATTGAAAAGCATAAACAATTTGTTTGTTTTTTACTTAATTTGTTAGCTATCTATTGTTTTAAAATTTTTTTGATGAAAAATAAAATAAAATGTTAGTTATAGAATTCGCAAACAAAATTTAAAAATTATGTTATAGAGTCAGATATTTGTGCAAAAACTCTCCACAACAAATATTTATATTACAATTTATTTATTTAAATTTATAGCCGTGGAATAATAAGATACTATATAAATAGGTAACTGTATTTAATTTAAACACAAGTTGGTATAGAGCGAAAATACTCGTAAATTGGCGCGTTAGGCAGAAGAAGACGAACCAATCACGAGCACTGTTCTGTCCCAAACCCCGACGAAGACACAGACATCCCTTTCTCTCTCTCCCCTCATAAGATCTCAACAGCAAAAAATAACATTTTTAATTAATAAATTCCATTAAAATAATCACTAGCAATCAACTGTTAACAAATCTCCCAATCCTAGCTCATGCCACTGAGGAGCTCAAGAGTTCAGTTCAGTCGAGAAAAAAGAAGAATTAAAGCTTAAGTTGTCTCCTTTTTCGCCATTTTTTAGCTGTTTTGTTTCTGGTAAGTGTCCTTTTTTCCATACTCATTCTTGAATCTAAAGCTTAGATCCTATGTACTTTCGTTTTCCGTCGAAAATTGGTTCTAAATTTCTCTACTTTTTTATCAATCAACATCAAATCTCCGCAATTTACGTATTTGGGGGAAATATCTGTTCTGATTCTTGTAAATTTTCCATATTTGGATCTGAGTTTCTTAGTGTTAAATGGGTTTAACTTTGATTTGTCTTTGATGAAGCTTTCTTCTTTCTTGTTCTCAAGTTGAAAACTTGAAGACGGAAACTAAATGGATGAGGCAGAAAGCTTTAGGGTTTTTCAAGGTATAAAGAATGATGTTAAAGGGAGACTCAAATGTTACAAGCAAGATTGGATTAGTGGCTTAAGAGCTGGATTTAGGTTAAATTCATCACTTTTTTTCTTTTGAATCTTCAAAATTGTTTAGTTTTTAGCATTTGACATGAATTTGGTTTACTCAATTTAGGATTCTTGCACCAACAACGTATATATTCTTTGCATCTGCTATACCAGTGATTGCATTTGGAGAACAGTTAGAAAGAGATACTGGTAATTAACACATTGATGCATAACAATGGCGGTTTTGCCTTCATCTTTTAGTTTGAATTGAATTGAGTAACAGAAAAGTTTAATCTTTGTGTTTGTTTCTTAGATGGGAAGATCACTGCTGTTCAAACCTTAGTTTCAACTGCGTTATGTGGAGTTATACACTCCATTATTGGGGGTCAGCCATTGTTGATTCTTGGTGTTGCAGAGCCTACTGTTATAATGTACACCTTCATGTTCAGTTTTGCTAAAAGTAGACTTGATTTGGGATCTAATCTCTTTCTTGCCTGGACTGGATGGTAACAAATCTTTCTCTTTACATGAATCCTTTGTTTCAAGAACCTTAAAGTCAGAAACTTTAATTATGAGACATTTTCTTGATTCTTTAAGGGTTTGCTTGTGGACTGGACTGTTGTTGTTCTTGCTAGCTATATTGGGTGCTTGCTCCTTTATCAATCGATTCACTAGACTTGCTGGAGAACTTTTCGGTATCTTAATCGCCATGCTTTTCATGCAAGAAGCCATTAAAGTAAGTAAAGATTATTATTTTTCTTCCAAGAACTCTCCTTTATTCATATTTTGAACCTCTACTTTCAGGGTATTGTGGATGAATTTGGTGTCCCGGGAAGAACAAATCCAATATCAACCGAGTTCCAACCTTCTTGGGTGTTTGCAAATGGAATGTTTGGTTTAGTTTTATCTTTTGGACTTCTGTTTACATCATTGAAAAGCCGCAAAGCAAGATCTTGGAGATTTGGTGCTGGTAAAGAAACTTCACCAATTTTTCGATATCTCTCCAAGCTTGAAAAGGCTCATTCCATGGTGTTCTTGTGATTGCAGAATGGCTAAGAGGGTTTATAGCAGACTATGGTGTTCCAGTAATGGTGGTTTTATGGACTTTTATCTCATATATACCTTGGAAAACTGTTCCTCATGGGATTCCAAGACGTCTCGTAAGTCCGAATCCATGGTCTCCTGGTGCATATGAGAACTGGACTGTCATCAAGGCACTAATCACTTCCTTATGCTCTTTACTTTTAATTCTTTATGTTCATATTCATCAAAAGGCATGATTTATTGCAGGAGATGCTAGATGTGCCTGTGGTTTACATTCTTATAGCGTTGATTCCAGCGTCAATGGTGGCAGTTCTTTACTACTTTGACCATAGTGTAGCTGCACAGCTTGCACAGCAGAAAGATTTCAATTTAAGAAAACCAACTTCTTTCCATTATGATCTGCTCTTGCTTGGTTTCTTGGTAAGATGAAAGTATTTGTTTTCTTGATTGATTATGCAATTAGTTACAATATATGAATGTTGAAACTCTTGTTTTGTAGACAATCCTTTGCGGTTTACTCGGTATTCCTCCATCAAATGGTGTCATCCCACAATCTCCAATGCATACAAAAAGCTTGGCAACATTGAAACACCAGGTTTGAAACTTGATTAAATAAACCTCTTCAATTGCAGGCTTTTAAAACTCGGTTTAACCGATATGGACATTGTTTGATTTGCAGTTACTGCGAAACAAACTTGTGGCAGCTGCACGGAAATGCATAAAAAACGAAGCAACTTTAGGACAAGTTTATGGGAGTATGGAAGAAGCTTATGAAGAGATGCAGAGTCCTCTAAGATACCAAGAACCGTCTCGAGTATGATTCATTTTCAGACTTGAACTCATTCTCTGATCTTTCATTGTGTTTGAATCTGCTTAAAATTATGGATTTAGGGGCTCAAATCACTTAGAGAATCACAGTTTCAGAAGGATTTACCGGTTGATGAGACGGTATTCGATGTGGAGACAGAAGTGGAGAAGATATTGCCGGTGGAAGTTAAAGAACAAAGACTAAGTAACTTTCTTCAAGCTATGATGGTAGGTGGATGCGTTGCAGCAATGCCATTGATCAAAAGAATCCCAAGTTCAGTTCTTTGGGGTTATTTCGCTTACATGGCGATTGAAAGTCTTCCAGGGAATCAATTTTGGGAAAGAATCTTGCTTCTCTTCACAGCTCCAAGCAGGAGATTCAAGTAAGTTCATTTAAGAGATAACAAACTTTGTCTTTGCAGTATTTGATCAGAATTTTGTGTATTTGTTTAGGGTTTTAGAAGATAATCACGCGGTTTTTGTTGAAACGGTACCATTTAAGACGATGACGTTGTTCACCTTGTTTCAAGCAAGTTACCTGCTCATATGCTTTGGGATAACGTGGATTCCGGTGGCTGGAGTTTTATTCCCGTTGATGATTATGTTTCTCGTTCCCGTTAGGCAATATGTATTGCCTAATTTCTTTAAAGGAGCTCATCTTCAAGACTTAGACGCTGCAGAGTATGAAGAGGCGCCTGCTCTCTTAGCATTCAACCTCAAACCCGTAAAGTTTCTTCTTCCGTCTCTGTAATTCTTTAGGATTTATAAATCAAGGTTTAATTTGATTAGAGATTGTGAAATTGAAAGCAGGAAGGGGAAGTGAGCCGTGCGACGTCGTTTGCGGATAGTGGAGAAGTGATGGATGGAATGTTTACAAGAAGCAGAGGAGAGATAAGGAGAGTGAATAGCTTGAAGCTTGGTAGCGGCGGCGGAGGTAGTGGATCGGGAGGTTCACCGGCGGGAGGAGGAGGAGGAGCTGAATTGATGAGACGAGTGGTTAGTTTTCAGAATCCAAGGGTGTCGGAGAAAGTGTATATTCGGAGTCTAAGTGAAGTTGCTAAAGGAGGAGAGATTAGTCCACGATTCACCGGAAGAGCGCCGTTTAGTCCACGAGCCACCGCCGCTGGACCCGCCGGCGAATCAAGACTTTCTAATTTAGGAAAGAGCGGTTAGGAAATTAGAACATTTACTTCTTGTTCCCTCTCAATTACTTAACAAAAAAAAAGATCGTTAGATTTATATCGAAAATAACATTTTATTATTATTTTGTTTAAATTTGTTGTTTTATGTCTAATTTATTTTATTATAAATTAGTTTTTTTTTCCTGTCTTTATTTTATTCAACGTATTATCGTCTACCGAATTTTACATCGTTGTCGCTGTAAGAAAATTATAAAGTAATGAAACGGCGTCGCGTCGTTTGGACAAATATCTAATGAAACGGCGTCGTTTGGACAAATATCTAATTAAACGATGTCGTTTGAGAAAACTATCTAATGAAACGGCGTCGTTTGGGCTCAATGGTAAATTGGGCATAGCGAAAGATACTCTGCTTCAGGTGGTTCTTTGCCAATCTAAGCTCTGCAACTTCAAATGACTGATCTTGGATCTCCTTGACTTCTTTCCTTGAAAAATCATCGAACATCAATATAGAAGCTGTAAGTGAGTCTCGACTATTACTGTGAAGTTCAGTTCTTGAATTTTTTTTTTCAGAATCTCGTTTTTTGAATCGAAAATTTGGGGGCATTGACCAGTGTTGAGGTTTCTTTTATAAGCCATCTGATCTCATTATTATCAAATTTCCCATTAGGCCGTGTAGAAATCGGAGAAATGAAAATGGAATTAAGCTATTTTAAGTTTAGAATCTTGCTTTCTCCTTGGAATTTCGGGTGGTGATTTAACCAATGTTGCAATTGATATCGGTTTCGAAGCTTAAACCGGGTTTCAATTTAATCAAAATGAAGAAATGGTCAATCGGAATCTGCTTAATGCTTCTTACATTAATCTTCATCATCCGTTATGAGAATCACAAAGTTGTAAGAAGTCAAACGGTTCAAGAATCAACAAAGAAGCTTTATTTTGTGACTTCAGAAGATTTTGATTATCTCTTTTCGAACAAGAACTTCTCTACAGAACAAGAATCAAGTAGCTTCCTTGTCTGGTCTCGAATGCGTCCTTTTCTTGAAAGACCTGATGCTTTACCAGACACTGCTCAAGGAATCAAAGAAGCTACAATGGCATTTCAAGATTTGATTGCTTTAATCAATAAAGAGAAAGTAACTTCTGTTATAGCCTCTAAAGAAGTTAGAAGAAACTGTCCAGTTTTTGTTAGTGCATTTGATGGTGATTTGTCTGGTTTAAGTAGCTATGTACTTGAGCTTCCTTGTGGTTTAAGTGAAGAGTCTTCCACAACTGTTGTTGGTATTCCTGATGAACATTCTAGAAGCTTCCAGATTGAACTCATTGGAGCAAGAGAGAAAAATCATCCAATCATGTTGCATTACCATGTGAATTATACAGATGATGATGGCATGATGGAAAAGCCATCTATAGTGCAAAATACATGGACAAAACAGCTAGGATGGGGTAATGAAGTAAGATGTCCTAATCATGGTTCATTCAGGAATCAAAGAGGTAAAAGAACTCTAGCTTTCATAAATCTTTGAACTTTTTTACTTCAAAATAGTTTTAACAGATCTCTTGGTTTAACCATTGTAGTTGATGAGCTTCCTCTCTGCAATGAACAAACTAGTCGGACCGATGATGATGATGATGATGCAATGATGGATTCTTCTTCTCTTGGAATTGCTAATTTCCCATTTCTTAAAGGGAGTCTTTTCACTGCTACTTTATGGTCTGGTTTAGAAGGTTTTCATATGACAGTAAATGGACGCGAGGAGACCTCATTTGCTTATAGAGAGGTAATGGATCTAAAGTTATGAGTTTTGAGTTGTGTTTATCAATGCTGAAACATTGAAATTGCAGGAACTGAAGCCATGGTTAGTTACTGCTATCAAAGTCTCAGGTGGTTTAAAGTTGTTATCTACTTTAGCAACAAGACTACCTGTTCCTCAAGATCATACTTCTGTAACCATAGATGAGAAACTTAAAGCTCCATCTCTTTCTGGCGAAAAATTGACGTTATTGGTAGGTGTTTTCTCTACTGGAAATAACTTTAAACGACGTATGGCATTAAGAAGAACTTGGATGCAATATAAAGCAGTAAGATCTGGTAAAGTCGCTGTTCGGTTTCTCATTGGTCTTGTAAGTCTTCTTCTTCTTGTGTTTCTTCTCCATGGATTTACACATGTATTTGCAGTAAAAATTGTTGTTTTTTTGGTCAGCACACTAATGCACAAGTTAGTTTAGAGATATGGAGAGAAGCTCAAGCATATGGTGATATTCAATTTATGCCTTTTGTTGATTACTATGGTTTACTTAGCTTGAAAACAGTTGCGCTATGTGTTCTTGGGGTAAAAAATTTACTATTCTTGAGCATTAGATTTGATTATTTTGCCATAATTTAGTGATTATAAACATCTCATTCTCTCTTTTAGACTAAAGTCATGCCTGCAAAGTACATAATGAAGACTGATGACGATGCATTTGTGCGGATTGATGAACTGTTATCAAGTCTAAATGAAAAACCATTTAAAGGATTATTATATGGTTTAATTTCATTTGATTCATCACCAGATCGTGAAGAAAGCAGCAAATGGTATATCAAGAAAGAGGTATAAAATATAAATCAATAAAATTCAACAATTTTCTCTAAGTTAAAAAGACTTATGTAGCTTTGTTTGTGTTAAGGAATGGTCTCAAGATTCATATCCTCCATGGGCACATGGTCCTGGCTACATTATTTCTCAAGATATAGCAAAATTTGTTGTCAATGGTCACAAGAAAAGGGTTCTTAAAGTAAGTTTTTATTTTATTTTAATTAAGATTGAAAAATGAAGAAGCCATTAATAACGTTTGTGTTAATGGTTTTGTTGAAGCTTTTCAAGCTTGAAGATGTAGCAATGGGGATATGGGTTCAAATATATAATGAAACAGTGAAGAGAGTGAAGTATATAAATGATCAAAGGTTTTATAATGATGGATGTGAATCAAATTACATTCTTGTTCATTATCAAACCTCGAGATTAATATTATGTCTTTGGGAAAAATCACTTAAACAAAATCAAACTATTTGTTGTGAATAGATGATACATTCAATGTTTATTTTTCATAATTTGTGTAATTTATTATTTTTAATTAATTTAATGAAATGTTTATTCAGAGAGAATTAAAATAAAATGTTTATTTATAGGATTTTTCATTACATTCAATTATAACACATTTTTACCATCATTGGAATAAAATGTTTCTTGATTTTTGATTTTATTTACTTCATGACTAGAATAATTCAATTCTACTAAAATTGCATAATATTTAATATTTTAGTAGTTATATATATATGTATATATAATATTTTAATGTTTTGTATTACGTTGTCTGTAATGGCAAGATTAATTAAAATATTCCACCATCCATATATAACTTTATGAATAACTTTATTTTTTTCAAACAAATAAAATGAAATTACGATGATTACGAAGTGGACATTGCAAAAGAAATGTAACATATCCATTACCATAAGCCACCAACGTTTAGACAACATTGCCAATTTAACAAAAAAAAAAAATTGTACTAGTAACAAACAAAATTAAATTCAGTCTCATATATATATTATCCCTAGATTTTTTTGATGTTAGGATTCTCCTTTAGTTTTACTAAGTCAAAAAATTAATTTTAATTATTTATTTATCATCCAGTAATATCTCTATTTCAATAATAATAGTAGTACATGATAATACCGAAACAAATTTTCCATGATAGACGTTTGATAATTTAGTTAGGAGGATTTATTTTGAAATTTTTCATGTCTTGTAATAATAAGAATAAGAATAGCATATTAATAGATATCTATAACTTTGATTTTATTTATAAAAATATACGAGTTCTTAAAATTCAATTTTTTTATTTAAAAAATAAAATATAAAAACTAATTTAGTCCACGAGAAAAATTCATTCGACTAGATCCTCCTTAAGAAAAGGTAAGATGGTTAAAAACCCTTAAGAAAAATATATTTATTATAACACAATCTATGATTCTTTATAAATTCTTACAAAATTCTTCTGTTATTATTATTTTACAAACAATTAAAATGTCTAAAATGGAGAGTGAAGAAAACGAAATGATTTGGTATAATCATCGTATAATATATTTCACAATAGCCATCTTATCAATACAAGGTCTCACTCAAAAACTCGATGATTCATGGCCTACCGAAGAGCTAATGTACGCAGCTTTTGCCGTTAC
>KE152266.1:18537-38873 GCA_000411095.1 Aethionema arabicum | reverse complement strand
CGTATTTTGGATTTTCGGTTCGGTTAGTGGTAAACCGAACCGGAAATTTATATCGGTATTTAATTATTTATCATTATCCAACTAAAATTAATAGTGTAAACAGAGTGAGTGATAGTGAGGTGTTGAAGGTGGAGGAAGGCGATGGCGTCAATGTCTCTCTCGTTTTCTTCTTCGCTATGTTCGTCTCGAATTCCTGAAGGAAAGTGTAGATTTGTTCAGAGAGATGCGAGTTTTACACGATGCGCATTGGCTACCTCTTCTTCATCTTCTGGTACTAAGAAGAGGCTTTGGAAAGAAGGTGAATTTCCTGGAATCACTGAGCCAATTATTCCGAGACGAGCCCCTATGAAGAATTTGAAGAAGAAAAAGGATAAAAAAAGCGAATCCAGCGCTTGGGCTAATACTGTTACTGAAACCTTGTCCGATCTCATCGCTAAAAAACAATGGTCACAAGCTCTTGAGGTATTTCAATTCTTCTCTTTTCGTTTATTACTTTGTGAAATTAGCTCAAATTGGATGTTTCTAAAACGTATATGTAGTCAATTTGGTATTTTTTTTGGATGATTTAGGTTTTTGGGATGCTGAGGGAGCAACCGTTTTATCAACCAAAAGAAGGAACATACATGAAGTTACTTGTTCTTTTGGGTAAATCTGGTCAAGTCATTTATGCACAGAAACTGTTCGACGAAATGCTTGAAGAAGGACTTGAACCAACTGTTGAACTCTACACAGCTCTTCTTGCAGCTTATTGTCGCAACAATCTCATTGAAGATGCATTTTCAACTCTCGAAAAAATGAAAACCTTACCTCAATGCCAACCTGATGTTTACACATACAGCACTCTGCTCAAAGCTTGCGTGGACGCTTCCCAATTCGACTTAGTCGAGTCTTTATACAAGGAAATGGACGAACGTTTAATAACTCCAAACACTGTAACACAAAACATAGTCTTAAGTGGATATGGCAGAGTTGGAAGATTTGATCAAATGGAGAAAGTTTTATCTGGAATGCTAGTAAGTACTTCTTGCAAACCTGATGTATGGACTATGAACATCATCCTTAGTATATTCGGCAACATGGGTAAGATAGACATGATGGAAAGCTGGTACGAAAAGTTCAGAAACTTTGGTATCGAACCAGAAACACGAACTTTTAACATCTTAATCGGTTCTTATGGTAAGAAAAGAATGTATGATAAGATGTCAAGTGTAATGGAATACATGAGAAAGCTTCAGTTTCCATGGACAACATCAACATACAACAATATCATTGAAGCTTTTGCAGATGTTGGTGATGCAAAGAACATGGGTTATACATTTGATCAGATGCGTAGTGAAGGTATGAAAGCAGACACAAAAACCTTTTGCTGTCTCATTAATGGCTACGCTAATGCTGGTCTTTTCCATAAAGTTATCAGTACTGTTCAATTAGCTGCAAAGTTTGAGATACCGGAGAATACTTCGTTTTACAATGCTGTTATATCAGCTTGTGCAAAAGCTGATGATCTAATAGAGATGGAAAGAGTTTATACAAGAATGAAAGAGAGAGAAACTATGTGTGATTCAAGAACGTTTGATATAATGATTGAAGCATATGAAAAGGAAGGTATGAATGATAAGATTTATTACTTGGAACAAGAAAGGCCAAAGCTTGTTAAAGGAGTTGAAGATGTAAAAGAGGAAGAGAATCTTCCAGGATAATGTTTGTTGTTTGGGAATCTCTGCAACTTGTTCAGACAACAACAGAACAAAGATTTGTGATACACTTAGATTGTTCTTGCAGCTGTGTGTATAAAAAAAGCTTTTCTTATGTTTGAATGTTAGGAGTCCTTCTCTTGCTATTTTGCTAAGGAAAATTTAGAGATTTTGAAGTTATATATCTGAAAAATTAATAATTCCGTGGTTTTAAAATATTATGTTTCGTTAATGCATACAAAAATAAAATCAATAAAATGATAAGATACACTGTTATTTTTTAGATGGGAATATGGTAAAATAAACCACAAATTTTGTGGATTTGGTGAAAAAAACCTTCAAACTTAAAAAATGGTATTTTAGACCATGAATTTTTGAAACTGAGTTTTTTAAACCCGTGGAAATTTTTTAAATTAAAATTAAGTTTTGAATATAAAATTAAACCATAGTTTTAAACTTTATCAAAAAAAATATATTTTAAATTTGGATTAATTAAACTATAATTCAAGTTTAAATGTAAATTTCGGTTTAAAAAAAATGGTTAGTAGAGTTTGGGGTTTAAAACACTCAATTATAAAAATTTAGGGTTTAAAAATTAATTTTTAAAATTGATGGTTTTTTTCACCAAATCAACAAATTTTGTGGTGTAATTTACCATATTCCCTTTTTAGATCTAGCTTTTTAGATCATAATTGAAATATACTATTTTAACCTAAAAAAACCTAACACATACAAATTTTGAAACAAAAATTTATACAGCTAGCCTGAAGACATAATATTGGGGAAAAAACACATAATATTAAAATATGGGCCCATAATAAAGCCTAATGGGCCAACACGTGTGAACAGTCCAAAAGTGATTAATTGAGTAGTCATGCGGTAACTGTTTGGAGTCATCTTCTTATAAATTACTTCTTCTCTCTCTCTATTTCAATCTCACATCGTTTCTTCTCTAACAAACAAAGCCAACAAACAAAAGAAAAAAAATTGAACACATTCTGCTCCAATATCAAAAAGATATCAAAGCTTCGATCGAAGAAATCATTCGTCAATGGGGAGTGTAAAGTCTTTCAAGGATCAATTCTCGTCTGGTTTGTCTCTTTAATCTCCTTTTTTCCTTCTCTATTTTGGATTTTCCCGAGAAAATGTATGCGAAGGTAAGATTCGAGCGGGTTTTAATCGGTTTGGGTTTTGTTTCGAATGCAGATGAACGATTGAAGGAGTCTACCAACATTATCGCGAAATATCCGGATAGAGTTCCGGTGAGCTATTTCATTAATTTCAATCCTAAATCTCTTATTTCTTTCTTGGTGGTTAATCTAACTTGTCGTGGAGTATTGGGTTTCCTAGGGTTCATCTGATAGGTTTCAATTTGTTGACTATCTTCTCCTCAAATTACTCTAATCTCTAAGGATTTTGGTTCAATCTGTAAATTTCTTCCGTATCTGCTCATACCATTGTTATCATTCTTTGATCAATTTGTTCTTTCTTAGACCTAAATGCTAGATTAGGGATTTGGTTTGAATCAACAAGATAGAATTGAATCGATTCTGTAGTCAATCTTGGCTATTTATAGACGAATGAGTCAGAAACAATTATCATTTAGAAGATCTAAGAAAATTCTATAAGAACTTGCTCTGATTGTGACCTGCTAAACTCGTTTTCATCGTTTCGAGCACTGTTTGGTATGATCTTGCAGTCCTTTAATGGTGTCTATATTCATTAATCATCACAGGTGATCATTGAGAGATATTCAAACGCAGATCTCCCAGACATGGAGAAGAAAAAGTATGTACACGATCCTTATCGTATTTTCTCTGTGATTCAGTTCTTTTGCTGCTGAATTTTGCGGTCTTACAATCACATTTTGATCTGCAGATACTTGGTTCCTCGTGACATGACTGTTGGACATTTCATTCACATGTTAAGCGAAAGACTAAAGTTAGATCCATCAAAAGCTCTGTTTGTCTTTGTACAGAACACACTTCCTCAAACCGGTAAGTATTCGATTCACAGAATCTTGGTTTCTCAAACTGTAAATTTAACATAACAATCATATGTTCCTCTCTTGATTGCAGCTGCTTGTATGGAGTCTTTGTACAATACTTACAAGGAAGAAGATGGATTCATGTACATGTGTTACAGCACTGAGAAAACATTCGGCTAACTTTTATACATTTCAATTTGTTTATCATTAAACCAAAACATTCCATTTGTTTTGGTTAATGTGTTTGTGAATAATGTGTCAGCTCTTGTTGTTGTTCTTTGTTCATTGTTTAGCTGGCATTGTACAGAAAAGGCTAAAAAAAGAAACATTTGACTTATGTAAATCATTTGACTGCAAATGCATCAATAATAATTAAAGACATTGATGATTATGATTCACCCATTTTTGGATTTTGGTTTTTTTTGGTTAAGTGTCGTGTAGGCACGTTAGTTTGGGGAGATATGGTAAAACTGAAGCCTAAAGAAACTTCAATGGCGGCGAGTTATAACGTGTACCGTACGATTTTGCTTTGTGTGAATATTGGATAATGTTTTGTGTTGAGACGGAAACTAAATGTTTTGGTCAAATTTACTATTTTTAAATGTTCTTGTTGGCAATTTTTTAAATGCTTTTGGTTACTTGTTTTTAACATATTTTTATGTTTGTTTTAATTTGTTTTTATACCTTCTTTTTTTCAGTTTTTGGTTATTAGACCTATATAAAGTCAATGATGACTTGATGAAACCAATTATGATTGCGTGTGATGAATCTATTTGAATTTAATAACGAGACCAATTAATGTTTCGGTTATATCCTTTTTTATTTTATAAAATTGGTATTAAAATTAATTGTCTAGGTGGTATGTAATTATTAATATGATTATTTTTAGGTGTTGGAATGAAACGAGTATATACTAATTAAGCGTGATTAGGCTGATTTATTAATAATAATACCAGTTTTAATTAATTATCAGTTAATGGCTATTTTTTTGGATTTATTTGTTTAATTTTCTTATTTCATTTATAAGTTTTAATTCAAATTGATAATATATTGTTTGGTTTATATCATATATCAAACTGATTTGAAGATAAGGTTTATGATAAGATCTAAACCAAATAACAATTTTAAAGTTAATATTACTAATTTATTTGGAGAAATTGTTTTGAATTCTGCTTAAGCTTGTAAAAAAATTGATTTCACATTTTAGTATCTGTTTATAAGAGGTGTATAATTATATTTGTGCTATTTTATTTTAATTATGTTATATATTCAATAATGATCATATGTATTGTCGGTGAAGAACGTGATCCTTCCTAATAAATTAATTTATCCATGACCAAATAATTGTGCTCCTAATTAATGTTAGTTAGACTAATATTAGATAATACTTATCTGCTAGCCTATAACGTCAAATAAATTAAAATTAAAACAATATGCACGGTACTTTAAAGTTTAAAACCTACTTTAAATTATGAAATAATTATATTTTCTTCAATAGAAATTCAAATAAAATAAAAAATAGACAAAACACACGAGTCACACACACTCAGACAGCATATTCTAAGATTAAATGCCCATGTATAGGTGTAGACTAGAACTAACACACCAACCGTTTTATACATTAATTTCTTACAAAAATTATGAATGGTAATTATGCAAATATGCGATATAAAGTAATTTGGTCAAGTTCCTAATATCACAATGCATTCTTTATTTTGGCGGGTATGGTTTACGTACGTATTTTTTTTAATTAAATAAATAATCATATTATAATTCGTATATCAAGCTAAATATTTTCCGACACTATATAATTTCCAGATTTTTTTTTTGTCACATTTCCAGATATTATTTAACGTTTGGATGTTTTGTATTATTTTGTTACTATCAAAGAAAAAACAATAATGAATATTCAGTTTGATATTTGGGCTAAATTGGACTGAATTGGGCCGAATTGGGCCTTCAGGGAATTTGTAAGTTAAGGTACAGAGGAGCTGATCCAAGAATATATCCGTCGTTGGTTCGCTGTGAAGATTGGCGCATCACGGTGGATCCTTGAAGGCGATTAAGGCGGCGGATTTATCGATTATTCGGGAAATCGAAGCTCCTAAATCCGAATTGGTTTGTCCTCCATTGATCACTTTCTTCTCGAGTTGATATCTTCCTTTGTGTACTGCTTTCTGATCAACATTTGTAATTTTAGAAGTGAATCGGAATTGTTTAGACTATACGCCCCTTTGAGTGGGATTTAGGGTTTATTTATTGAAACAATTCCGATAACAATGTGTTTAGCTGTTTGAATTTATTATTGATAAGCAATTTGTTTCATTCTACTGAAAATCGAAATGGTTTAGCTATGTTTTGCTTCAGTTTCAGAGTAGCTGTGGAATGAAAACAGCCACTAAAATGAGTAGTTATCACTAATCAGAGATTAGTTTCATTCGACTGGAAATTGAAATGGTTTAGCTATGGTTTTCTTCAGTTTCAGAGTAGCTTTGAATTGGAAAACAGCCATTAAAATGAATAGGTATCATTAATCAGAAATTAGTTTCATTCTACTGAGAATTGAAATGGTTTAGCTATGGATTTCTTCAGTTTCAGAGTAGCTTTGAATTAGAAAATAGCCATTAAAAGGAATAGTTATAGTTAATCAGTAATTAGTTTCATTCTACTGAAAATTTTAGTTAGCCAATTTATCAATGGAATGCATTGAGAGATTTGATCTGTTTTGATATGTACCAATTCACTATGAAATCAATGCTTGTGTCGGCTATATTCCTAAAACCATAGATGAAAACTTTACATATGGTTCAGATAAGAAGGAATCAAAGCATAATCTTGTGGCACTGAATCAACTGTTGTCAGGTGGGACTTTAAAGTTGAGGAAGGAGCTGCAATTGGACACATTGTTCATTCGAAGATGTCGAGGTATCTAATCTAATCTAATCCTCTTTGGTTCTGTCTGGATAAGGAATCATATAGATTCTATTGACTTGCTCTTTGGACATAGTTTTTATCTTTAAGGTATCATCTGATCTGATAAAGATAGTGATCACAAAACTCTAAGCTTTAAGCTTCACAACAAAAGAAAAGCAGAAGTTTACACTTAGATCTCTTCCACACCTTTTATCTCAATCTTTCTACTTTTTTTTGTTTTTGTTGTTTCTCCACCTACACAACACAAAAGATTCTAGATTCTTTATAAAAGTGTGTTTCTAATTACATGTCGGTAGCTTTTTTGGGAGAAATAGATAACGGTCGTTGAAGATTCCATTATTTGAATAGACACAAGAAGAAGAAGTTGTTGAAGCTTCTTGGTTCAAAGAATCAGCTCATTGGTTAACTTTTGTCTGAGATTAGGTTCACAAACTCCATTTTTTTTATGCTGGCTTTGTTAGAACATGTGTCTCCATGTATTCATTGTCTTTAGGTGAATTCTGAACTTTGCCAGTGTATTATTTATTTATGAATATATTATTTTATCAACGCGTCACGTAAGAAAGAAGACAACAAAGTTATGATTCGAGGTCATAATAATTAATAAATTTAATATTTGAAAATAGTATATAATAAAAATATATAAAAAAAAGAGGTCGCCGACATTTGGTGGGTGAAGAAAGGAAGGATGTTATGGTCCCAAAGATCCTCTGGGGAATAACACAATCTCCTAAAGCTGCTCACATGTGGCCAATTCTTCTCCAAGTCAAACCTTCGATTTTTAAAATATTTATTTATTTATTTTAATCTTTGTATATTTTTAGTTAATTCTTAATTAAACTTCATGTACAAATTGCTTAAAATGCTCAAAAACTTATTACTTTTGGACTTTAGAAACCATAAAGCTTGACATTTGAGAGAAAATTGATACTTTTGGTGTCAAACATTTAAGACTTTAGTGTTGACTATTCTTTGTTTGATTTGATAATGTATATTTTTGCTATTGAAACCGTGATTATAGTTTTATAATCATACAAATTGTTGACTCAAAAGTCATGTAAATTCAAATATATGTTAAGAATTTTGAGGTGTTAGACACTAATTCAAATTATTGATTACAAATCCACCTCTATTTTATAACTATAGTTTTATATTTTATCTTGGGAAATTATTTTAATCAAATTACATTTACATAAACTTTAGCATCTGCATAATTGCATTTTATTATAAATGCATTATTCATGTCTTAGATCATGATATTTTTAATTTTGTGTTCATCTTATTTACATTCTTTTTTTAATTTAACGGCTAAGATGTGTAAAATCTTAAAAAATATATATTTTTAAGTATCAGGTGTTACAAAAATGAATTTACAAATAGATAATGGACTGCCCACGCATGAAAAAAAAATAACACAAAAAAAACAGTAATCATTATTACAAGTTTTAATTGTTGAAAGTAAGTGTTAATTAAAATTAAATTTAATTTAAATTGTATCAATGGAAAGGGTTTCTTTACCTACTACAGAAAAAGACCTCTCTGGTTCGTTTACAATAGACAAAGACTTTAGAATGAATCTCAACCGTTGATCATAATTCTCATGCTTTTTCTGTGTCGTTGGATTTCTCACGCCCAATCTCATTTGACTTTCTAAGTGATGCAAAGTCAGAGTTTTATTTCGAAGAGTATGCCTCTTCCAAATACTCTCACGTCTATTTAAGCGACTGAACTTCACGCGCTAAATAAATACAACTTAATACAATTAGATTTTTTCACACATTTTTTTTTACATAACTACGTGTGTCTTTTTTGTAAAATATGTAGGTACATTTATTTTTTTTAACTCTGTAGCTACATTGATTTATGTTTAAAAAATTAATAAAACATAATATTAAATGAATGTACATAAAAAAATTGTTTATCTATTTTAGAACTAAATATGATGGCATTACAACAACATTTTTGCAATGTATTAAATTTTGATTTATTTGTGAGTTGTCATGGTTTATTTATGACTATAGTCTAATTCTTTTTTTTAATATTTTTGTATCAAAACATATACTATTTTTTTATTGTTCTATTAAATTATCACTGATTACAACTTCGACCTAATTAAGGAAAATTATATGTCATAAATAAAGTATTGCAAATCCAGTTTAATTATTAGATATTGAGAGATTGCATAATAATAATAATATCATGTGAATATTATAAGTAATTATGTTAGGAGGGATGTATGTATAACTGTATAAGTCTGATAGTTGCTTATTTGTCTATTTCATGTGTATTATTTGATGCTTTTGCAATTTAATACAAACAAATAAATTTCATTTGTCGTATTCTATTCATTAAATATAAAAAATTACATAGTGAAAAGTTTACAAAATAATATATTTTATTTTGAAAAAGAAAAAAAAGATTTCTGATTGGTCTTCTGTTTTTTCTTTAATTTGCCAATTATAACTATTGGTTCCCTTATTTTTATCTTACAAAAACTATAAAGTATGAATTTTACTATTTTAGTGAATGAATACAAACTATATATGGAAAATTTTTGCAAATACACTTTTGATAAGAGTAGATTTTAGATAATTTCTCAACGATATTATAGTAGATAATAATATTTCATTAAATTTGTGGTGTAATGGGCGTTATGTAATTTTTTTTCATAAATGATTTATATATAATTAACAAAAATAAATATTTTATTCTGGCAACATTGTCGACGACCGATAAATCCAAGTTCTAGAGGGACGTTGTCGTGGTCCAAGCTTTTAAATAAGGGGAGAGGAAATAGCCCAAAAACAAAGGAATTAAATTAATTATTAAAATTATAGAAAAAACAAAACAAAAGTAAAACTAATAAATTACTTTTTATTAAATATTTAGTACAAACTTATTTGCAAAGTAAACAATTCCAATGGTATATTATATGTAGATAGAAACAATCTAAAATTGTATTATAATATACCAATTAAACACTTTAATACTATTGAAATAAAAAACACTTTAATATATTAAAATTTATTAATAAATACAATCGAGGATATAATATATAAATTATCTCCATCAGTTTTTCTAAATTATATTTGATAAATTATGTGACTGTTGTTTGTTCTAATAATCGTTTATTCTTATTTCTATGTGAAATAAAATTATATATTTATAAATATTTATCTGGAAAAAAGCATATAGTGATATTATATACTTATAGTTAATATTTGGTGGGCAAAAATATTCCTTAAATATAATATGGTGTTGACATCTAAACATAATTTCTGTGTTTGTTTTGATTTCAATCAATTAAAAAAAAGCCTTTAACTTTCTATCTCTATCTTCTTCTTTATCAAAAGAGAATTATTTAATACATCAATAATAAATTTAATTTACATAATTAATTAGATTTCTAAAATTCGGCACGTGGTTTTTATCAGTAATCAGAATAAAATACTATATATAATTCAACACATTCCAACTTAAACAAACAAAAATCACCAAAAACATTTATCTTCATGATCATGGTAGAATCGAACTTTTTAAAAATTGTAAAACTCAAAATAATTATGAGTTTATGTTATAGAGTCAATGAACTAACAACTACCAATTTTTTCTTGTCTTCAATTTTATGCAGCTTTTCAATACATTAATGTGATAATTATGTTTCTAATCACCTATTTTTCATATATATATATATATATATTACTAATCATATAATACGCATATCAGAAATATTATTTTCTTATAAAATAAAAATTAATTTCTATTACATTCGACAATTATTATATAAATTATACGTTTTTTATTTTAATTTTTATTGATATTTTTATAATTTATGTGACGGCCAAAAGAAAAAAGAAAAAAAAAAGAAAAAAAAAAGAAAAAAAAAAGAGAAGTCACTTATTCTATGTTTGGCGCGTATATTAACCACCACCGGCAAAACACCCACGAAAAAGGCGAGCACGCATAAAGAAAGATCAAAACTTTCCCATCACTTCCATTAAACCAACACAAAAATTAAAATTAATAATTAAATTAATTTAAACCTTCATACGGAAAATCAAAATCGAAGCCGATTAAATTATATTAAAATAAAAAAGCTTTTGATTTTTTTTTCTTAAAGTTACAAAAAATTCAGCGTGAAGCCAAAGATCAAGCAACTGAGAGTAGTGTAGAGGCGAAACCAAACCACGATCTGGGTTTTCTTTTTCACTTCAGATTCTTACACCACTCTTTCTTTGATCCAACTTCAACATTTCAACGAAATTACAATAAAGTTTCCTTTTTTTTGTGGATTCTTTCTTGTGTCGGCCTCTGTTTAAGAGGTTAGGGCTATATAAAAATGGAGCGGTACGGTCGCACCAGTGAAGAAAGGTCGCGATCGGATCCATCGATTGAATGGACCGCTCCTGGAGGCGAAACTGGTCTCGAAGGTAACGTAATCATTCCTACATTTTTAACTCTTGTTAATGTTTGATTTCTTGAGGTTAATTTCTCGATTTAGCGTTGTGAGATTAAGGATTCGTGAAAGGTTTCTTTGTAGCTTCGATGTGGCGATTAGGGTTACGTGGTGGAGGAGAATCGTACCCAGAGAGACCTGATGAGCCTGATTGTATTTACTACTTGCGTACCGGTGTTTGCGGATATGGACCAAGGTGTCGGTTCAATCATCCACGAGAACGTGGCGCGGTATAAAATCCCCAATTTTGAAATCTCAGAAGTTATTTCTCAATTTCATGATCAATTAACTCAGTAATGATCAGAGATTTATTGATTTTGTGATTTAGTTATAAGCCATTGTTGGATTTACAATCTGATTTGAGCTTAAACAACAAAATTGGTTATGAAATTTTGAGGTTTGTATTGGTTTGTGAGCTTCCATTTGATGTT
The DNA here is from genome assembly GCA_000411095.1 of Aethionema arabicum. NCBI lineage: Eukaryota > Viridiplantae > Streptophyta > Magnoliopsida > Brassicales > Brassicaceae > Aethionema > Aethionema arabicum. The sequence continues at coordinate 27,371 of KE152266.1, read as the reverse complement.
TTTTTAGGTTCTTGGAGGTGTAAGAGGAGAAGCTGGAGAGTTACCAGAGAGGATGGGAGCTCCTGTGTGTCAGGTACTAATCGAAAAAAACCAAAACTAACTTCCGGTTTGAGCAATGTACTTCACTTGTTGAGACAAGGAACTTATGTGTTTGATTTTATGTTTAATTTCAGCACTTTATGCGAACGGGAACATGTAAATTTGGTGCATCTTGCAAGTATAATCATCCTAGACAAGGAAGTGGTTCCGCTACGCCTGTTTCGCTAAGTTATTTGGGATTTCCGTTACGCCCGGTTTGTACATCTCTTACTAATCTCATAATTAACCACATTGTGTATTGTATGATCTCTCAAAAGTTGTTGAAATCTGATTTGCAGGGAGAGAAAGAGTGTTCTTATTACATGAGAACTGGTCAATGTAAATTTGGATTAACTTGTAGATTCCACCATCCTGTTCCACAAGGACCATCACAGCATCAGCAGCAACAACAACAACAACAACAACAACAAATGGCTGCTTCTCAAGTTTCAGCAATGGCTCCTCCTGCTATTTATCCAACAATTCAATCTCAATCTGTTCCTTCCTCGCAACAATATGGTTTAGTTTTGGCAAGGCCACCTCTTTTACCAGGTTCATATGTTCAAAGTCCTTATCCAATGGTTTTACCTCCCGGTATGGTTCCATATCCAGGTTGGAATCCTTATCAGGTAATAATCTATCTCTTTTTACTGTTTTCATGATTTTATCTTAAAATTGGATTATATTGTCTTCTTATGCTATATGTTTGTATTGTTTATAGGCTTCTGTAAGTGCAATGCCTTCCCCTGGAACTCAACCGAGTTCTATTTACGGACTTGCGCCGTTATCTCCTTCTGCATATACCGGAACATATCAGTCTGGTCCTTCTTTTGTTAGTCCTTCAAATACACCAAAAGAACAATCTTTTCCTCAACGACCTGGACAGCCTGATTGTCAATACTTTATGAGGACAGGAGACTGTAAATTCGGATCCTCTTGCAGATACCATCATCCTCTGGATGCAGTTGCACCGAAATCAGGTGTTCTCCTTAGTCCTATTGGCCTTCCACTTCGCCCTGTAAGCCTCTTCTTTCCTATGCACACAAATTAAACGCCTCTGTTTCTGCATTGTATACACAGATCAATGAAATCTTGATTGTTATCTAGTTTGTTTGCTTGAATTGACCATAGAAGTCTATAAATTTTGCAGGGTGCAGCGCCGTGTAGTCACTTTGCGCAACATGGAATCTGTAAGTTTGGACCAGCGTGTAAGTTTGATCATTCCATGGGTTCACTTAGCTATAGCCCGTCTGCTTCTTCGCTCACGGATATGCCTGTAGCGCCTTACCCGGTTGGATCATCGTCGCTAGGCACGTTAGCTCCGTCTTCTTCATCATCATCTGATTTACAACGTCCAGAGCTCGTCTCAAGCTCAAGCAAAGAGAGCATATCATTGAATACTACAGAAGCTGTGTTGCCTAGTGCAGTGTCTTCTTCGGGGTTGAGCTATCCAGAGACAGCTGAGATGAGTGGTGATTCGGCTAGTGTCAGTGGCAGTGTAGAAGCTAAGACTTCAAGTTAAAAGAAAAAGGAGAAAAGTATCTTCTTTGATGATTCTTCATGAACTCGGCAATATTTAAAACCAAGAAAAGAAAGAAAAAAAAATGGAGATTTTTTTGGGGTGCTGAGATTTGACGGAAACAGAGACCAAACCTCTCTCTCTCTCTCACTTACCCCATTGTTCATATAATATACATATTCTCTTACACGGCCATATCTCTCTCTCTCTCTCTCTCTCTCTCTTCTTTTTTGTTTTTTCTTTGAAACGATTACTAATAAATGGCTTTATTCACGCATGAACATGCAATTCCTCTGTTTTTTTTTATGTTTTAATCCTTGCGTTTCTTGAAATCTAGCGTTTTCATTTCTTGAAGTCTAGCGTTCTGTAGTTCGAATTCGTTCTTTAGTTCGCATATGAACAATGCCAATGTTTCTAGACACTTGTAATGTCTCTATGTATTTTATGCGCAAGGTCGATCCAATACTACAGTGTAAAACTGGTATGAAACAGAAGTTCTTCTAGGATACGATTAATTTTGCTGTATTTTCTTTGATTTTAATTAACTTTAATTCGATAATAAATCCGTGATCTTAGAAACACTCACATTTGGTCTTAACGACAAATGGAAGCCTGCAGGAGATTGAAGTCCAAAGACATAACTTAGATTTGTTTTTGTACATTATATCATTACTGTCAAGATTACATGTCATATATTATAGATTACATGCCATATATTATCATCCTCGTGAAGATGCGTCTCCTTCACTCATTTCCTACGTCTTCCCTGCAAAATACAATATACATCAACACTAGATTTCAAATCCTAACCACTAAACCAACATCTAACCACTAAGTTTTAAGAGAGCGTACCGGGCTCATGTAATCATCCATTGGTAGTTGCTTTCGCTTCTTAACCGATGACGGGCTTTCACTTGGTTGTTGTCTTCCTATAGCTCGCTTTGATGGTGTCGCACTCTTTACATTTTAAACCAAACATATTAGTGGCATTTCAAGGAGCTAAAGACTACAAATATTAATAAGTCGTGGAACTTTACCTTTGCGAGCTTCTTCTCTTTACGAGCTTGTCTCTCTCTCTCATCATATTCTTGATTCTCTTTCTCAATCAGCCGGATTAGAGTGTCACATCTCCGAGCAAGTTCTTGAGTTGTGCGGGATTTTACAAACCAGTCAAATTTGAACAAGGATGATGTCCGGAAAGCTGCTTTCAGCTCGTCCCAGTTTCCATATCCAAGTTTATGAACCATACAGATCTGTTTGAAACGTAAGTTTTCATCAGTCAATGAAACAAAATCAGTGAAAGGAAATGATAAAGGATAGATATGTGACCATGAAACGGTCGCATTCTTCATTGTAGAGTTTCCCTTTGTTTTGACCGTATTGAATCTTCAGTTCTAGCCAAGGGTTTTTGTAGCGATCGAGTTTTTTTCCAATGGCTTTCATGATTTCGTCTTTTCTAGAGATTCTAGCCTCTCCTCTCTCAATGTTCTTAATGATTCTATCATAGTCTGCATATTTAATAACGATAAAGTTACTTAGGATAAGCTCTTTTTGTATAAATTAGTTGGGATATAACATTGTTACATACCATTGAGCTCTTTGTATCGTTCTTTGAATACTTTGGCATATCTTTCAACTTCTTCCTCTGTTTTCCCTTCCATCTCAGAGGCAATGCTTTGTATGTCGTCACGTCCATACTTCTCACAAGCTCTAAGGAAAGTATTGAAGTCTCTTCTGGTCCATGTGGAGAAACCCTGAAAAGTAACAGTTGCAAACAATTAGAGAAAGCCAAACAAATCATATGTCCAGAGTCCAGACCACTTCAATGTGAATGTTTTCACTTGCCTCCTCCAATAATCGCTCCTTTTCTTCCACTTCTTCAGCAGTTAAGGGATCTCCACCTTCTAAGAAAACATTTATTTATCAGTAATTGGTTCACTGTGAAACATGAAAGCAAAAGCATATGCTAAGAAACTGAAGCTCACCTTCTGGTTCTTCAACGTCAATTGTGTCTTTCAACTGATTTTTCTGGTGTGTTTGCTGTAACCAAAGGTAAGGACGTTACTTTTAGCTGAAAACTCGCTCTAATGCGCGAAACAAGTGACAAGTGTTTCATAGAGTCTTACCATAAGATAGCGCACTTCCCTTTCATACAACTCAGTCAATCTCTGATTGTTAAAGAATTGAAAATCATGCCTGCAGGATGAACAAAAACTCAGACTTACAGGGTAAAAAACAATCAAGGGGAAAAGGCAGTTCAGAGCTACAGAGTAGAGTTTGTTGAGGTACTCACAACTGGGGCATGCGTGGAATCCTAGGCTCTTTAGGTTTAGCTGGAGCACCTTGCCGCAATGTTTGCTTGAAATATTCAGATTCAGAGTAGCTGAAGAAAGGGTAGATAAAGTATATGAAGAGAAGACACAAAAGAGTGTAAAAATGTAAAAAGCAGAAGGTAACATTTACTTGCGCTTTCTCTCCCTCTTAGGTGGATCATTCCAATTATCGCTCACAATCTTTTTAAAATCGAACTTGTTCTCATCCTGTTAAATAAAATGATCAGTAACTATGACATCAAGATACGCAGAGCATCGTAACAAGAAGGGTATGCCATGTTAGATTAAACTATGCAAGAAATAATCAAGAGTTACCTTATTGTCATCGTCAAAATCATAGAAGTCAGCACCTGCAACAATCAGACAAAAAATCATCCAAAAATTATAATATTCACCCAATTAGATAACCACATAAAAGGGGAAAAAGGTCCAAGATACACTTACTGTCATCCATCTTAAACTGTATTGCATCTTCGGTGAATTTCTTCATCTTAGCATCAAGTTCAGCTGTTGCCTCTTCTCCTTTAGCAATGATTCTATCAATATCCTCGTCTGTGATTGTGCTATCTTTAGAACTGAACACCATCTCAGCACCATATCTTACCATTTGAAGCAACTCATCTTTATTAACAGCTGCATTGTAAAAGTAAAAACTCTCTCTTTGTCAGACATGAACCCAAGCATTTTAAAATCTCGGGATAAACCGCTTACTTTTCTGTTCTGCCAAACGCCCTTGTTGAATAACTAGAGCATCAAGCGCTAACTTCTTGTAAGCTCTCTCAATCACTTTCTCCTCGATAGCAGACTGTAAACAACCGATACATAATTAATTTGAACTCATAAGACTAATCATACTTGAAATACAAGGAGAGAAGATCAACCTCAGTGCAGAATCGGAACACTTGAACTTCTTTCTTTTGACCAATTCTATGGGCACGATCCTGAGCTTGCAAGTCAACTTGTGGGTTCCTACCAGAATTCACCAGACTCGTCAAATGTGAAGAGAATGCTCATAAACTAACAATGGACATGATAAGAGACTAACCAGTCACTATCATAAAGGATCACAACATCTGCAGTAGCAAGATTGATACCAAGCCCTCCAGCTCTAGTAGATAACAAGAAGACAAATTTCTCACTTCCTGGCTTGTTGTAGGCTTCTATGGCGGCATCTCGTTCATCACCACCAGTATTTCCATCAATACGACAGTATAGATAACCTCGGTACATTAAATAATCCTCAAGAATATCCAAAAGTCTAGTCATCTGGATATAACAAAAGCAAAAAAAAAAAATAACGCTCAGACATTAAAACAAAAAACAGAAGAAACGAACAATTATCTCCAGCTATTCAGTATCAATGTTTACCTGAGAAAAGATTAAAACCCTTGAATCACGTTCCTTCAACTTAGGCAGCAATTTATCCAAGAGAACCATTTTACCTTAAAATAAAAATCAAATAAAAGATACTTCAACAAAAAAACTCCTTATAAATCTGAATAATCTAGCTTGAATGTGACTCTTACCAGCATTTGTTATGAGGTGATCTCCAGTGGTATATGGGGGACCCGGCTCTGCACCCTGGAAGAGATAAGGGTGATTGCAGCATTTACGCAGTTGCATTGCAATGTTTAACAGACGTTTGCGTTCTCCACCAGCATTAACTGCTTCAAGATCCTTCTGCAACAAAGCCTTGTAGTACTGCTTTTGCATCTGAGACATCCCAACTTTAAGTATCGTCTCCTTTTTTGGTGGCAATCCTTTCTCAACATCTGACTTCAATCTTCGAAGAAGAAATGGCCGTAGAACCTACAAGATACAGGACATCGATTAGCCTAACAACTTAGACAGAATAAACTCGATAGCGGCAATGAGTATAGACATACCTTGTGAAGTTGTTGAACAACTTCTTGCTGGTCATTCTCAGCAGAAATTTGAAACCATTCATCAAAAGTCTCTGCTGAACTAAATATCTCCGGCAAAAGAAAATTGAGAAGAGCCCACAGTTCATGGAGATTATTCTGCATATATGAAGAAAATATGATGAATAGCCAGCTACACAACATTATCTTATCTAAATAAGATAGAACAAATACCTGAAGGGGGGTTCCCGTGATAAGCAGTCGATAATTAGTGCTATAAAGTCTCATGGTTTTTGAAAGGAGTGAGTTTTCATTCTTGATTCGATGCGCTTCATCAATGATTATATAACGCCAGCTAAAGCGACGCAATGCTGTCTTCTCTTTGATGGCCATCTCAAAGCTGGTGACGCAAACATCGAATTTCCCCGCAACTAGCAGGTCATCACGAATATGTCTCTGCATTGTTTAACAAACACCTCAAAATGCTGGAGTAGACAAATACATACTACTCTGAAATGGCAGAAAACTCATGACTTACCCTTTCCTCAGGGTTACCAAGAAATTTCACAGCACGCAGGACAGGACAAAATCGACGAATCTCGTTCATCCAATTACCAAGGGTTGATTTTGGAGCAACTACCATATGAGGACCATTGATTCCCCTGTACTCGTGCAGGTAGGCCAACAAAGAAATTGTTTGAAGCGTCTTCCCCAGACCCTAGACCACAGGACAAAAATGGTGGAACAATTAGCATCAGAGAAAATGGAGGGATAGTTTATGCTTATATAGACTTCACAGAGCAGTTGTTTTACCATTTCATCAGCTAGAATACCATTTATGCCATTCTCATATAGCCTAATGAGCCAGTTTAAACCAGCTAATTGGTAATCTCTCAACTTCCCTTGAATACCTGTAAAATGAAAAGAACAACGATGAATTCTAAGATTCCCACAAATATTCCACAATACTACATAGTGACAGTGAAGTCACTACAATAACTTAAAGTAAGGACAACTATACACCACGGAAATGAACGGAGGATGTCAATTATATTGTATTTCTAGTTCTCAGATAGAAAAACAATATGGAACGTTCTTACACTAAAGAGCAAAACAAAGGTACTTACACGAGGGTTGTGTGAGCAAGCGTGTGTTTCCAGATCCAGTTAAGCCACCCTCTTCTTCCTTTAAATACTCTTCATCTTCTTCCTCTTCAGTAATTTTGGAAGCATGACGACCCCTGAAGGTAAAAGTTAAATCTAACAAATTATGGCTATGCTTATCAAGTTTATTTTGAGACAAGAATTAACAATTAAATTTGTACTGCAGGGATCAGTTGCAACCAACACACCTTCCTTTAGTCTTCTTCTGAGAAGAAGAAGGATCACCTTTAGCAAAGTGTGCAAATAACTCAGTTTGTTGCAGGAGATACTTCAGTCTACCTTTTCCCTTATTGTTCTACATACACAGAACCGTTCAAACATGTCAATACCTAGGAAAACAAGAAGGAAAAGCAGCTCAAACCCTGGATTTTTAAAGTCAAACAACGCACCATATCAGCATCTATAGCAGCATTTTGTGAGTCCAACATTTCCTGAATCTTTTGCCTCTTCAACTTCTGCATCTCTTTAAGTCTAGCCTTCTCACGTTTGCTGATTTCAGCTTTTTCATCATCTTCTTCGTCCTGCAATATAATTAACAAAACCGTGAACATAAATTTTGAAATGCTCAACTGTCAGATGATTATACTACCACAATGAGCGAACTATGCAACATTTAATGAAGTTCATCTGAGATAATCCTTCAAAACAAACAGAACCGAATCCCAATTCGTCGTCGAGTGAGATCAGTTGTCTCTTCTTCAGTGATGAGACCAAGGAAAATATCAGAAGCTGGAATTTCGCATACACTACCAAAACAAAACCTAAACAAGCACGGAACCAGCGATATCACAAGCACAAAAAGAAGAGAAAACAGACTTAATGCACAAATTACGCAGCAAAAGGTGGAGTCTGAATTGGTCAGCACCTACCTGATAGTCATCTTCAACAGGTGCTATTTCATCGTCCGAGACTGGAGAATCTTCGGCAGCTACGGCAGCTTCGTCCTCTGAGTCAGCAGAACGAGCAACTGCCTCGAGTTCTTCCTCATCATCTTCTTCATTGTTCTGACCATTAACCCGCTCTTCCTCTTCTGAAGAAGAGAAAGCATCCTCCGAAGAAGCTTCACTCTTAGCCATGGAAGTTTTATGAATCCGGTTTCTCGGATCGAGTCGAGGGTTTTCAATTCGGTAGGGAAAATAAATACAAAATCAAGAATTCAACACTTCAATTGCAAGATGCAATTAGAGCAGAAAAACGACAGAAGCTTATGGATTATCTTGGACCGTCGATTTGAGAAATGAAATCTAGGGCTACGAAGATTTAGCAGTTCCCGCCTTTTGGGAGAAATTTTCCATCTTTGGTCTGTTAGGAAATGGGCCTAATGGATCCATAAAGCCCATTAGTATTTCATGAGTAACCTAATTTTTTTTTAATAAAATATAAAAACTTTATTTTATTTTATATTTGTTTTATTTTATCTTATTTACATAATTAACATTCACAAGTAGAAAGCAAAGTGCTACCTAAGACTAAGAATATATATAAATTAACCTAATTTTATCCAAATTATTGTTTAACCACTACCAATTTTTCCTTAATTTTTTATTTATTGATTGTACGTTGCAATTATCGACTAATTTTCTAACCCAATCTTTATGGGGTTGGCCTAACACTTTACCATATATATATTATCCACAATTTCATAATACGTACATTAACTTAATATTTTCTCACAAAATAATATGCAACGCTTATTGATATTGACATATTATATATATAGTTAATAATAAGTCTATAAGATAACCTTTATAAATTTGACCAATTCCCAAACTCAATCGTGTGTTAATATGCACTTCTCAGAATTTTGATAATTGAATGTATTTTTAATCGTATATATGTTTTTTATTAGTTCGTACGTACTATGACAATTCTAACAAAT
>KE152266.1:1254-18464 GCA_000411095.1 Aethionema arabicum | reverse complement strand
AAATATATATATATATATATATATTGATTCAAAATAGAGAAAAAAATAGATATATATTCAATATATTACCAAAAAAGTTTATAAAAACAAAAAAACAAAATTTTAATTATATATATGAGATAATATATATTACTATGTTAATAATTTTTGTATGACATTATTTTAAGGAAAATATTAGTATATAATTAAATTTCTTATAATTATTAATGTTGTTAACAAAAAATATATTACTCATTACTTATCGTGAGGGTAACCACAAATTGATCGTGGAGCTTAGATAAGTAGAAGCTAATTTCATCACTGACTCAAATAATCCAAATTAACCTTAAAATTCTTAAGAAAACTATACATATAAAACAAACTCATTTCATGGCGTCTACCGAAAACCCTGATCCAGAAACCGGCAAATCTGAACTCACGCCGGAAGTGGCTGCACCACCACCATCACCACCGTCATCTTCCACCGCCGCTTTCTTAGATTGCCGTCAAATAGATGTAATAATAAGGGTTTTGTTGTTCTCCGCCACGTTGACTGCTCTTATAGTAATGGTTACGAGTAGCCAGACCGAGTTGACTCAGCTCCCAGGCTCTCCCTCTCGAGCTTCTGTATCCGCCAAGTTTAATGACTCACCTGCTTTCATGTCCGCCTCTTTCATCATTCGTTAATTAATCAGTTTTTGATAGGATTATTAACTATTTAAGAATCTTAACTAACTCTGTTCCGTGAAAAAAACTTTCAAGTATCAAAATAGATTTTAAACACTAAATTTTGAAAAGCAAGCTTTTTTAACCCTAAACCTTAATAATCAGATTTTTTAAACTGAAATCTCAAATTTAAACTTAATATTATACTATATTAAATTGAATTTGAATTAAATTTTTTAGTCAAATTTTCCACCAAAATTGTGGTCTAAAATAATAATTTTTCTTGTAATGAAAGTCTAATTTTGATTCCAAACATTCGGTAGGATATAAAAAGACAGTTATCAAAGTTTAGGATTTAAAAACCATTTTAAAAGTTAAGATTTTTTTTCAGATAATTCAAATCTAAAATATCATAATCCATTTGTTATAAATTAAACGTGACGTTAATTTTTGTGTATATGTTGGAGATTTACAGATTTTTCGTGGTGGCACTTGTGGTAGTTAGTTTCTATGGTTTAATCTCAACACTTATCTCCATCTCTCTACTTTTAAAACCTGAGTTCTCTTCACAACTCTCCATTTACCTTACTTCCTTCGACATGGTAATTAACCTAACTTTTTTTACAAGTAATTAATCTTCAGATTTTGTAATTAGGGTTTGGTTTATGTTCTTTGTAGGTGATGTTGGGGATTGTGGCCTCTGCGACGGGAACAGCAGGAGGAGTTGCGTACATTGCATTAAAAGGAAACGAAGAAATTGGATGGAACAAGATTTGTAATGTTTACGATAAGTTTTGTCGTTATATTGCAACTTCACTTGCTTTATCTCTATTTGCAGCTCTTTTGCTTCTTGTTCTATCTATTTCTTCTCTTTGCAAGAGATCTTCAGGGCCATGAGCAAAATCAAGATTAGTTTCTTTCACATATGTGTGTATGTTTGTCTAATTTGTGTGTGATTTTGGTTGTTTTTTTTTTTGTAATTTAGTTGTTTTTGTTGTATGTTGGATCTGATTATATTTTCGAGAAAGTGATTAAAAAATATTTAACCAAACATCAAATTAATATTTGACTTATTATGAAAATTGATAAATTCTCAATTTGTAAAATATAATTAATAAAATTTGAAGTTATCTAAACGTGATGTAGTATCCACGGTAAACAAGGTCGGTGATTAGTAGTAAAATCGACAATTAAAATGTGATACGACAAAATCTAAGAAAAAAAAAACAAAATAAATTCACGTGATAAATGAGAAAATGAAAAAAAAAACAAAATCTAATTACGAATTTTGAATCTATTTTTTTTTCATCATCAAATCTATTATTAATTCACGTATGTCATCGTCTATAATTTCTTATATTTTTTTGTCAATTTTTTATTCGTTTTTTTCTATAAAAAATGATTAAATTAATATATTACATAAAGGTGTCTAGAAAAAACAAAGGTGTCTAATCAGAAGTAAATAAAAAACACGTTTGTTTATTAATCTCATAAAGGGTCAGACGTGGAAGAAGCACAGTGGCTGATTGGAAAGATATTTTCGCGGGGATATCTCGGCTTGACGTGTGTCTTTAGCCAACAGTCGTCGACTATTGACTTTTAATAGACCCTCTATATCATCTTATTTACGATATTGCCATTTATCGCAAACCAACTATATGCGGCTTTTTTATTCTAGATTTTCCAAGGGCAATTTAGTCAATTACAGTCCCGTCCATCTAAGGAAGATATTTTAAAAAACTTAAAAAAGAAGGAAAAAAAATCATAAGGCAACAGCAGGTCAGAGAGAAGATATTTTGATGTTAAAAAAAAGAAAGAGAGAAGATATTTTGCTAAAGCGAAAATGGCTAGGGGACCTGGGAATGAAATGATCCGACGAGCGGCGGAAAAGCGACAGAAGCGTGGCAGAGTAGAAGAAGAAGAAGTAGCCGATGAAGTTGGGAAAGAAACAGAGGATGAGGTAGGGGACGAGAAGCTTCCACTAAAGCTGGGGATGTTCTATTACCCGATGACTCCGCCTTCGTTTGTTGTTTCCGATGCCTTGGAGCCCGATTTTCCATTAATCTACGTTAATAGAGTCTTCGAGGTCTTCACAGGCTACCGAGCCGATGAAATTCTTGGTCGCAACTGGTATTACTCTAATTGCCCTTTTCCTTGATTTTTTGTGTGTTCTCGTGAATGTTGAATTTCTGTTTATATATGTTGCATTTGGTTGGATGTGAGTCAATTTTGTGTATGTGTTTCTAAATTTGTTGAATCTGATAGATTTTTATGTTTGATCAAGAATTTGAAATCCGTCTTATAGCTCGCTTGATGAAGAGATACAGCATTTATTTAACTTGAGGAAGAAATTGATGAAGATATAAATAAGTTCAATTATGTGATGGAAAATGTTTGAGTTTATGCAGATGAATCTTTGTGGTAGTTGCTTATGTGATCTCTTTTGTTTTGGACTTTCAGCCAATTTTTACAGTACAGAGATCCTCATGCTCAAAGGCGTCACCCATTGGTGGATCCCGTAGTTGTGTCTGAGATTAGGAGATGTCTTGAAGAAGGTATTGAATTCCAAGGAGAGCTTCTCAATTTCAGGAAGGATGGCACTCCACTGGTGAACAGGCTACGACTTGTCCCAATACGTGACGATGATGGAACCATTACACATGTTATAGGGATACAGGTCTTCTCCGAAACGACTATAGACCTTGACCGTGTCTCGTATCCAGTCTTCAAAAAAACCTGTGAACAACAGCTTGATCAAACCTCTCAATACTTGTATCCAAGTGGACTCCTAACTTTCAAGGAAAATCAAGATGTCTGTGGGATGTTGCAGCTACCTGATGAAGTCTTAGCGCTTAACATTTTATCACGCTTAACTCCACGGGACGTTGCTTCCATTGGTTCTGCCTGCAGGAGAATGCGTCAGTTGACAAAAAACGAGAGCGTTAGAAAGATGGTGTGTCAGAATGCATGGGGGAAAGAGATAACCGGAACACTTGAGATTATGACGAAAAAGCTAGGTTGGGGTCGCTTGGCTAGAGAACTCACCACTCTTGAAGCTGTGTGTTGGCGCAAATTTACCGTTGGAGGGTCAGTACAACCTTCCCGCTGTAATTTCAGTGCCTGTGCTGTTGGGAACCGACTTGTGTTATTTGGTGGGGAAGGTGTCAACATGCAACCAATGGATGATACTTTCGTTCTTAATCTAGACGCAGAGTATCCCGAGTGGCAACGTGTGAAGGTGAAGTCATCACCTCCAGGACGTTGGGGCCATACTCTCTCATGCCTCAACGGTTCATGGTTGGTAGTATTTGGAGGGTGTGGAAGACAAGGATTGCTTAACGACGTGTTTGTGCTAGATTTAGACGCTAAGCATCCCACATGGAAAGAAGTAGCTGGAGGAACACCTCCATTGCCAAGATCTTGGCATAGCTCTTGCACCATTGAAGGCTCAAAACTAGTTGTCTCAGGTGGCTGTACAGATGCTGGTGTACTTCTCAACGATACTTACTTATTGGATCTAACAAAGGATAAACCAATATGGAGAGAGATTTCGACAACATGGGCTCCTCCATCTAGACTAGGCCATTCTTTATCCGTCTTTGGACGTACTAAAATCCTCATGTTTGGTGGACTTGCAAATAGCGGACATCTTAAACTAAGGTCAGGGGAGGCATATACTATAGACTTAGAAGATGAACAACCGCGATGGAGAGAGTTAGAGTGCAACGCGTTCACTGGCATCGGTAGCCAAAGCGCAGTTGTACCACCTCCAAGATTAGACCACGTAGCTGTGAGCATGCCTTGTGGTAGAGTCATCATCTTTGGAGGGTCCATAGCTGGGCTTCACTCTCCTTCACAACTATTCCTTATAGATCCTGCTGAAGAAAAACCATCATGGAGGATACTTAATGTCCCAGGGAAACCACCTAAGTTTGCTTGGGGACATAGCACATGCGTTATTGGAGGGACTAGAGTTTTGGTCCTTGGTGGTCACACCGGCGAGGAGTGGATACTCAATGAGGTTCATGAACTCTGTTTGGCTAGCCGCCAAGACTCGGAGCTATAAACCCCTAGCTACATCTTCTTCAAACGTTAAGTGATGGATCAGTCCAGTGGTGCTCTTAGCTTGTAAGTCGTTTGAATCTTGGTTAATTTCGAATATACTGTAATTATATATATATATGTAGAAAAGCCATTAGTGTTCGTTAGCATTTATACAAAAATTTTAGCATCTTACATCATTCACAGGCGATTCTGGTCTCAAAACAGGTAAGGCAAATAGCAAATGCTTGAAATGCGGAGATTGGATATCTGTAATCCATGGTGAACATGTTCTTACCAACTTTCCCAAACTGGAGTATTATCCTCTCGGATTGCTCTTGCTCATTAGCTGCCACCAGCTGAAAATTCTTCACTGAGGCTACTGTGACGCGACCATGGAAATTTAAGCACCAGCAACGTAGCTGCTCGTGCCATCGTGGAGACTTGTTGCTGAGTACTAATGGTGGATCTCTCAGGTTGCTTGAGTTGCTGCACGACGCACTTCTGCTACGTACCAGTTTCGAGTGAGACCTAAAGAACGGTGGCTGAGTGGAGGAGGGACTAATAAACTCTAGTGGTGTTGATACTTCTCCTTTGGCCTCTACTATACTCATAGGTAGCGTATCCATTACGCAACGCATTCTTCTGGGCCCCTGTTTAACCATCAAGAGACTGTAACTTTAGAATGGTCTAAGATCTAAAGAACAAAGACTAGCCATTTTTCATTTTTTCAATCTTGTGGTTATTACCTAGAGCCTAGGACGTTCAACTCGTATGAGATGTGAGATACAGGGTAACTTCCCTGAGGAACTTTTGGTGCAACTTTCACGAAATTTGAAGAACATCTCTTTAGCATCTTTGCTTCTCCAGAATGCTGTAGCAGATTACCATCAAAGACAGTGAATTTTGTTCCAAGGAAGTTTGACCTGAGTGAGACAACAAGAGAGTTAAGTTACCACAGAAAGAAAGCTAACCAAGATGCTTACTTTTGTCAAACTTGAGGGCTAGATCATATCAGAAATGCAACGACCGTGATCAAATAAGTATAAAATATCATAAGCACACCTTACTCTGCCGACATAAGCATTGCTTTTCCTTGACATATCTTCAGAACATAAAGAGATGATGTAATCAGTGCAAGTTGCACGCTTCAGTTTACTAGCAGCAAGAAGAAACTTCCCTTCATCTGTTAGAGCTGCCAATCACACAAAGAAAATAAGAATTTTGTTAAAAATTGCAGAACTCTGAAGATGAAACAGAGAAATCAAATCAAGAGATGACTCACAGTTTGTTAATCCGAGATAGAGATGATACGATTGTGTATTTCGGTTACGTTTTATGAAGCATTGAACCAAAGAATCTCTAGGACCAGGCTACACAAAATTACAACAATCAACACAAATCATTCAGCATTTTTGTTTAACAACATCACTGGAAAATTCCAAAACAATCTAATGAAGCAGAAGATTTCGCCATTTTCAAGATCTTTATGCTATAACAGTCATCTAAAATTCTCGTGAATTGAATTTCACATAAATATAGAAGTTAACTCTATGTTTTGATTCAATCTTACATGGAAAGTATAGACCAGCACAAAATACACCAATATATGCTTACCTGCTTGAGAGAAATTGGGAAAGTGAGTATGGAAGAAATTTCAGGAACAGTAACAATCTCCTTAGTAATCACCCGCCAACTACGACAGACGCCGGCGCAAGCCACCACACTTCGCCGCAACGGCCAATTACCGCCATCTGCAGCCTCAACCCTCATCAGAATCTCCCTCAGTAGCTCCTCCGGTATCTCTGACCATCTGAAATTTTTCCAATCGGCAGAAGAGTCAGAGACAGTCTCGGTGGCGTCATGAGCAATCCGGTGTGGTCTAGATCGCATTTCGTGGATCAAACTTCGGATCTTCATGCGAATTCGGAGGGATCTAAAGAGGTTAAGAAATGATGAACCATGAATTGGAAGAAAATATGATATGAGTACACGAATTTGACGAGATAATCATTTGGGAGAAGAAGAGAAGTGGTGATGTTGTTACCATTTCTTTCGAGAATCTCCTGTTAATACTTTCTTTAAATTTTAATGATATTTTTCAAATAATTAATATATAATATTATGATTAGGATAAGGCTTAGGCTGGTAAACAATTATGACAAATTTGGTATGCATTTTGAGTTAATTAATTCACGCCTTTAATTTCTTATAATGTTTTGTTTATTTTGTATTCATTAGTTTATAAAATAAGCGAGCAAACTGATATATTATATGATTATAAAAAGAACTAATATAATATATACAAAAATTAAATACTAATAATCTGATAAAGCCATAAAGGTTAAACACCTTTGTTAATTAATCTGATCTTTTTTTTCCAAGTTAATAATCTGAATCTGATAAAGGTGTCGGATTACCTTTTTCCTTTATGGGCCAAAATTATCACTTTCTAAAGCCCCAGCCCACTAATGTAATCTTTATTTATATTTTTTTTTCAAATAATCTTTATTTAGATTAATGGTAGAAAAAAAAAAATCTACGACTAAATTTTATTAGGAATTCGTAGATTTTTCTCAACTTTTTCTGTTTTTAATAATAAATTATTTTACGTTAATAAATTTTATTAAATGTAATATAATAATATTTTATTATATAGGGGTCTATAATGTATATGAATGATTTCTCTTTATTTTTTTCTTGTATGAGTTTTAAATTTTATTATCCACGTCGTGAGTTATGCGACTCCCGTACATGTCCTCACATCACATTCATATAAGTCTTAACAACTAAGTTCGTTTTGAATAATTCTCCTTTTGGTATTTTTTTTGCATTTATTTGGTCACGTTTCGATAATATATCATATATATTAAAGAAATGGACCATTTTCGAATTAGTACTTATTTTTTCTATTATTAATTTGACTTTCAAGATCTTGATAATTGATATTGATCACGTGCATACATTTGTAATGTTTGGGTTCGCTCATTTATTTATCTAATGTTAAGATTCCTTTGGTATTTGTCATCTTTTATTTTTTCTAAATTTAAAATTAAATATTGTATATTGCCGACAAATAATAGTCTCAATTTACTCATAAAATTGGTAAACTAAATGTAAATATGAATTGAATAATTTGTAAAACATTAAAAATATGTTGAGACCTATTATATTAAATTATTTCTAAATTATATTATATGTTAGTTTTTTTTATTATTATATGTTAGTTTAAGACCGTTTTGATTCGATCGGGGTGTGTGAGCGCAAAGACGGAGGTGTAACAGAAAGACCTGTCATTAAATAAAGACCTTAAACTTAACAAAAGACTTTTATTTTATTTTATTTTATTTTTTAAAGACTTTTATTCTAGTTTTTTTTTTATTTACATGCTTTTTTGGGTCATTAATTTAGTTATTTTACTTTTGAAGATTCAACTGATTAACAATAATGAATATTATCGTGCCTGCCTGTCTATATAAACATATAAATGTGTGTAATATTTATATATATATACATACGTAAAGTTTTAGTTCTACAATATGCGTTTTGTGTATGAACATATCATATATAATGAGAAAATAAGTTATTTCAGACTAGAAAAATGTTACAATTTTGATTTCGTTTTTTTTTTTTTTTTATATTTAGAGGTATTTTTGTAAAGTTACATTTTTGATTTTTTTAGCTATGAAGTATGAATTTTGTTAACGCTTAAATCTCTTACAAGAATGTACATAGACTACGTTCAATAATCAAAATGTATAGATTTTAATTTTTAAAATTTTTCTAACTTATGATTATATATAATATTAGATATTAATTATTGAACATATACTGTTTTTTAATCTATAATATTATTTGTAAACTGAGAAAAAATGTTATTGAATGGGTTCAAAACATCTTGTTTTTTTATACGTTTTGTCAATAAATATAGCCAAATATCTATATATAGAATAGAAATGGTCATAAGAGACAATACGTGAAAATGAACAAAAATTATAAGATAAACTATGCAGAAATAAACAAAGTTTAGACAAATACTAAAATAGATGAATATTAGATAAGTTCAGAACTTTACAAAGAGGTTACAATATTATGACATGTGAAATAACTGGAAGTAAACACATACAAGAATTACAGCACAAAATAAAACAAATTAAACTAATAAGAAATAAAATAAAATTATAATTACACAACAACATCCAAGGCTCCAATTTAAACCGTGTATAAGAACAAAATTTAGGTAATTAAATATTTGATTATATATTTTGATGATATTTGTTGTAAATTAAGGCGTTTATAATATTGCTTGTATTTAATCCGTTTTCAATTTGCGTGTGCATATAATACTCATTATGTTCAGTATAGTATATATTAAAATAATTATTGTAATTTTCGATATATATATAGATTATTCTTTTATGTATAGATTCGAAATTTTATGATTTAATTGAAAACGCTAATAATATCTAAAGATATTTTTTTGCCATCTATCTAAAGATATTTAAATTGTTTATATCGAATGTATCTTTTTTTCTTACAAAAAAGTGTATTTTTATTTTATTCATTATCATACATAAATATATCTTATTTCTAAACAATTAAAATAAAAAGTACATGTAAATGTAATGATGGACCCTTTTATATCAAATGACCCCAAAATGGGCACACCATAGGTGTCTATTGCTCTTTCTGTAAGTGCAAAAACAATAAATAATCATAAAAAATTTAAATTAAAATTAACTTGGTCTCATGACAACTTATATTATATAATTATTCATTATACAAAAGCTAGTTTCTTGTAATGATGGTTACCCATTTTTACATCCAATATTATTTTAGTCACCATTTAAATATAGTACAAAGTATTATTTAAATATTATCACAATTTTTTATCAATGTTTTATCTTAATGTATACATATTAATAAAATATTTAAGACTATAAATGACATCTACTTTTTTTTTAGTTGATGGCATACAAAATAAACATTAATAAAAAAAAAGCATTAAATTGAAAAACTTCAATTATTATGAAACTGTTTTTTTGGTAAAATATTTTTGTAAAGAAGTGCAACGAATGTAAAATTTAAATAATTTCAGCATAATAAATGAAAAACCATCAAAGTTACGTATTTATTTCATATAATCTATTTTTATAATTGAAAAATATATCAATTAGACAATTAGTTATCATAATTCTATAATAAATCGTGCAAAGAGTAATTTATTTCTATAAAATTTATTTTTGGATTGTATTCATTTTGTTGCTATAAAGAGAATAATACTAAGATTCGGTGATATATTAGATTCGAGGCAAATAATAAAGCGTGTTTCCCTCTGTTGTTTTTTGATATATCTTTACTCGACATTATTATTAACCAACGGGTTAATTCCACCTACGGTCCATCACAGCAATTACATAAAATCTAGACCGTTAAAATTATGTAAATGAAGATCTGGACGGTTGATTTGAGCTGACGTGAGATTTGAAAGCGTTGACCTCTCTCTCTCTCTCCACTTGTCCCCTCTGGTTTTGGCTTCCCTTGAGATCTATAAATAAATATACACACGCCATCTTTGGCGGTCGTCTTCTTCTCTTATACTCTTTCGTCTCTTTGCTGTTCTTCAACAGTAACATATCTCTCTCTCTCTCTCTCCTCGTCTTTGCTGCGACTCATTTGATCATTTGTTACTCTCAGGTGTTTTGCTTCAGAATCTCAATTCTCTAGGTATTTCTGATGCTTAATCGGGTTGCTTTGCTTGATTTTGATTTTGTGCATTTTTGTGATTATTTTAGTGTTTATGAAAGTGTGAAATCGAGCTGTTGGTGATTAAGAGAGAGAGGGAAAGTAGAAGTTTCGTGATACGAACAATCCAGAAGAGTTTTCTGTATCAGAAGTGATTTTGATTGAGAAGAAGCATTTTGAATATTTCAAAAACATAGACCATTTCCAAATTTATGTTTATGCGTTTCGTAACCTAGAAATCTACTCTGGGGTTTTCTTCTGAAACGAAACTAAAGTTGATTTTTGAATTTCGCGGTGTTACCGTAGTTTGAATTTTTATAGGCGGTGAAAGAGGATAAATAGCCTTTCGATACTTTAATCAGAGAATCTGGATTTTGAATTCCAGAAATCGCGCTTTGTTCTTTTCAGGATCTGTTCTGAGAAATCACGAATTGGAGAATCAAGGTTTGGCTGTGATATGCCATAGACTGAAGTAATAACTGATCTGAATAGCTATTTCCTTCTCTCATTTTCGTCAACGGTGAGATCGCAATGGCATTCGGATTAGAAACAATGCTAGCAAAATCGGAGGCCATGTTTGGGTCAGATCACGCCTCTGTCGTATCCATGAACTTGTTCGTCGCTCTGCTTTGTGCTTGTATTGTGCTTGGTCACTTGCTAGAGGAGACTCGATGGATGAATGAGTCAATCACTGCTCTGATCATCGTGAGTTTTTCAATTACGCAGTAATCTTGACTTTATGTGTCATTGATGAGAAATGTTTTGATGGAGACAGGGTTCATGTACTGGCATTGTGATCTTGCTTATAAGTGGAGGCAAAAGCTCAAGGATTCTGGTGTTTAGTGAGGATCTCTTCTTCATCTATCTTCTTCCACCAATTATATTCAATGCAGGGTAAGTTTTTGATACATGGGATAGATTTGATTGTTATAACACTTTGATGATCTGAGCTTTGAGCAATTCACTTTCCAGATTTCAGGTGAAGAAGAAGCAATTTTTCCGCAATTTCATGACCATTATGCTATTTGGTGCTGTTGGCACTCTCATTTCATTTGTTATCATATCATTAGGTAAATTCTAAAATCCTCTCTGGTTTTAAATTACCAGTAATTTGAGTTTACATACGTCTTGATGATATTTCTGTTTGGTCTTCTTGCTAGGTGCCATACATTTTTTCGAGAAGATGAATATTGGATATCTCACCATGTCAGATTATCTAGGTACACTGAGAAATCCTGACTTCTTTCTGTTTTCTTGTTCAACGAGTGTATTACAGCTTAATTCTCTTTTGATTTGCAGCCATTGGAGCTATATTCTCTGCTACAGATTCTGTTTGCACCTTGCAGGTAATTACTCTAGTTGAAAACATTGTGAAACAATGATCCTACAGCAGAGAAACGAATAAAATTCATTTTAATCACTCAGAAATTGATGAAAATATGAATATGCAATAGCACAAAGCTGTAAATATCCTGTGATAATCAAATTTGTTACTAGATTTTCATTATCTTTCTCTTGTGTTAATATAGGTGTTAAATCAAGAAGAGACACCTCTCTTGTATAGTCTGGTCTTTGGAGAGGGTGTAGTAAACGATGCAACATCAGTCGTGCTCTTTAACGCAATACAGAGATTTGATCTCACACATATCAATTCAAGCATAGCTTTCGAATTTGCCGGGAACTTCTGTTACTTGTTCATCTTAAGCACAGCACTCGGTGTTGCAGTAAGCCTATAAAATCTTGATTCCGCTGCTTGTAGCTTTCCATTGCAGGAAATTGGAAACTCAGTTTCTCTCTTTTCTTCTCTTCAGGCTGGATTGCTCAGTGCTTTGATTATCAAGAAGCTCTATTTTGGAAGGTATTATGCATTTTATTGATAGATAATGTGACGTGAGATGCTTGTTTCTTAATCCTTCTCCGTTTCTTTTGAACATATCAGACACTCCACCGATCGTGAAGTTGCACTTATGATGCTATTGGCTTACTTATCATACATGTTGGCCGAGGTAAGACAAATATGAAACTTTTGCTACATTTTCTAAAGACATTACGCGCAAGCCTAACATTTCCTTGCAGCTATTCAGCTTAAGCTCTATCTTGACCGTATTCTTCTGTGGGATTGTGATGTCTCACTACACATGGCACAACGTCACAAAACACTCAAAGGTCACTACCAAGTAAGTTCTAATTGCTCAAAGCTAAATGAATTCTTGACGGATCCGAAGTTGTGTTCGTTGTTAATCAAGCTCTGATGATTTTGTCTCTTGTCTGATTGGTGTAGACACACTTTCGCTGCACTGTCATTCTTAGCTGAGATCTTTATCTTCCTTTACGTTGGCATGGATGCTCTAGACATTGAAAAATGGAACGTTGTACGCAACAGGTGAGACTATAGTATACTGATGAAATGAAACACAGTTTTTGTTCATTTTCATGATCTAGTTAACAACTTTGCAGCCCTGCACAATCAATCGGAGTGAGTTCAATACTTCTTGGACTTATCCTTGTTGGACGAGCTGCATTCGTATTCCCACTTTCATTCCTCTCCAACTTAACCAAGTCATCCCCGGACCAGAAAATCGACTTCAAGAAACAAGTAACCATTTGGTGGGCTGGTCTAATGCGTGGCGCAGTGTCAATGGCTCTTGCTTACAACCAGGTATCTTTCAAAAGCAACGAACTTTAAACCGATCTAACCAATAGATTTAACACATTTTCACTAATCTGAGAATCTCCATGTGCATAGTTCACGACTTCAGGACACACTGAGCTCTTAGGAAACGCTATCATGATCACCAGCACAATCACAGTCGTTCTTTTCAGCACAGTGGTACATTAAAGAGCAAGATCAAAGTTCTTTAATCCATTACAGTTACATAGCAAATCCAGATTAAACCTTTGTTTTTGGGTTTGTAGGTGTTTGGATTGCTAACGAAACCCTTAGTCAAACACTTGTCCTCTGTAACTAAGGAGCAGACGACTCCGAGATCTTTTGTCCAAGATTCAGATCTCAATGGCGGTGGGAGTTTCATTCAGCCGTTAGTCAACGGCGAACCTCAAGCAGACTCGTACCTTGATGATCCGATTCACCCAAGTATGTTCTGGGTCGCACCGTCCCACGCAATTCATCACTACTGGAGACGATTTGATAATGCGGTGATGCGGCGTATATTCGGCGGCCGTGGTGTATCTCCGAAGCTTCCTGGTTCACCGATTGATCCTAGTGTTCGTCATTGGAGTGAAGAAGTTGAACACAGGGAACAAAACGGTGAACCTTAGACTATTTGATCAAGGAAAATGAAGAATCTGAGTGTCTGACTATTGATCGCGGATTTCAGCGTTTGGACGCCAACGCGAATGGACCTGATCGCGTTTTTTGGCTCCAGTTTTGGTCTTGGTTTTTTGGGAGCACTTTTGGGTGTGGTTTTTTTTTTTCCGGTTTGGTTTTGGTTTAAGGCGTGATTTTTTTTAGATCCGGTCCAAGTTTTGGCGGTTTGTGTGTTAGCTGATTTGTTGTAAACTTGTATTTTTCTATGTAAATAGGTAAATGATATATAGGTGTGAGATGACTTGAGTTCAACCTAAGCGTCTGCGTTTGGAGACACAGCGTTTGCGTTTGGGGAATGTAAAAAAATACCATTGAAGTTTGTGTACACTTTTTCCAAAGAACGATTTATAAATTCTTTTTTTTTCCAACTCTAATATTCTTTCTAATTTCGACAAAAAAAAATAAAATTCTTTCTAATGTTTTTTTTTTGCCGAAAATTCTTTCTAATGTTTAATTGTCAATTATAATTTTCATCTTTATGATCTTGATTGCTCCTTTTCATTTATTTTTATTTCTTGAAAATATGCATAATTATATATTTAACGTATATAAAAAATTATATATATTATAAAAAGTAAAGGATTATGACAAAATTAGTTAATATGATTATTACTGTGGGGACATCTTTTTAAAAAATTACCAAAATATACGAATTAATCATTCCCGTTTTTAGAAATATGTTTCTTAAGATTTTATTTTTCTGTTTATATTAAAAAAAAGAAACATATGCTACATGCCTACATGTCACCATGTGCCTTGGTAATCATAAAATGTCACATCATTAGGCCCAAGATTTTCAATTATTTTCTAAATATTTGGCATGTTTCTCGTTAAATGTAGAAACATTATGCTGAAAATGTTGATTATATTTGTTAGTAACAATTTATGCTTTTGAAATTTAATCATATAAGTATATGTATTATATGTTATCTCATCCAGGTTCATAATGCTGCCACTAAGGACAAAGGTGAGTGAGTGGGCATCATTCATCAACATTTTAGTGACAACACATGATGTATCTGTCACGCATAAAACCTTAAATATATGATTAAATAAAACCACAATATATAAATAAATCTTACAAAAACAACCCCCTTTATATATTCTTTTCAGATCTCAGTTATATAAATTTAAGTTCAGATTTTTTTAACCTGTTTAATTATGGCACAAAATAAAAGTAATAAGAAAAATGGGGGAAAAAAGAAATAAAACATGGGACGAAAGAGAAAAAATAACTTTTTTTATTTGCTTTTGCCGTCAGGGAATCATATACTAATAATTTAAATATTATATTAACGTGTAACGAATTTCAGTACGTGAAAATTCAAATTTCACGACATGAAAAGATATTTATAGTTGCAATAATGTTTCTCTAGAAATAATAATTTTGATGTTATTATAATTTATTTACTTAAATCAGTTTTCTTTTTGTGTATCATTTTGAATAAACCGAGTGACTCAAAATATCATAGAAACTAGAAATGTAAATCACAAATACATGATATTTATGATTATTATATCAATTACTTATTATTTAAATACCTTTGTAAATCATTATTTTGGTATGTGAAATAGTAACAAAAAAATAGTAATTGTATAGAAATTAAATAAAATAATAATTTATTTATGCATAGAAACATATGCATATATTTTATAAAAAAATATGTAGGTCTTTTTAAAACTGTAAAGCACATGACACATTGGAACGTGACTACAACTTTACCAAAGTCTCTTTTCGCAGAAAACAAAAGAAAAAAAAGTAACTTCAGAAACAAACAAACTCACTTCACCTAACATGTAACATATAGATTCCATCTAAGTTTAAAAACAAAAAACTTTATAGAAACATATATTAATCACTTAAATTATAGAGAAAATTAAACTAAAGTAGGCTAGATTGACTTATCTACATTCTAAATTCTAATCTCATGTCTCAAGCACAACTACTTTAGCTTAAATTGTATTACACTAATTAAATTTCTCTTCGTTTCATAAAGGTAACGTTTAATTTTATTTTTTGTTTCAAAATATTTGAATTTTTATTGATTTATTTTTAATTTAAAATACAATATATGATAAACACCTATTTTCCACAAAATAGCTTAATTTTGTTTTCTAGAATATTAATGGTAATAGAGAATGTTATTAAAAAAAATTCAAGATTTATTTAAAAAATAATCCATGATTCTTAATTAGTGAATAAATTTTTTAAAAATCAAATATTTTGAAACTGAAGGAGTATTGTTATAAAGACAGATATTAATCATATATTTGACATATGTTAGAGTAATAAATTGTAATTAACGTCAAATGCAAAAATATAATGAAACTTCTGTTTTTTTTTCATATGATCAAGCTAAGTTATTAACACGAATATAATTAATTATTTTCGACAAACTCTTGAGAAGAATTGTCTAGAAATCAACATATATAGTATAAATGTAATTATTCGACTTCGAAAATACAATAAAACAAAACTAATAGTAGTGTATAATCCACATGAACTCAATTCATAAATTTTGGTTTTAAAATTCAAAACATATATAATCTATAGAGGTGACAAACCAAGAAAGTGTAGTGATAAGCTTGAGACGGCGGCGAAGACGACGGAGAGGAGAAGCTGTGAAGTTTGAGACGGCGAAGAAGCAAGAGAAGATAATGGCGGAGAAGCTGAGGGAGGGAAGGCTGGATCAGGATCGGCGAGGACGTCTTCGTCGCCGGGAAGAGTAGGAGAAGAAGGAATCGTTGGTGTGGAGGAGGAGGAGGCGGCGGCGGTGGAGGGAGAAGGGAGGAGAGGAGCAATCTCCGGCGAGATTTGTTGAAAAGGAGAGATAGTTGGAGAAGAAGGAATCGGCGCCGGCGAGGAGAGAGAGAACATGGAAGTGAATATGAGTAAAGTAATTATGAGTAAATAGAAACCCATTTCTTCTTCTTCTTTCTTATTCTTGTTCTTGTTAATGTAATGATGAACAAATCAATGAAAGTTTTGTATTCTCATGAAGTCATGATGCTGTCTATACAAAGATAACTTTTTTTTTGTTTAATTATATTATTATTTAATACAAAGAAAACATGACTGTGACTTATTGACTTTAGCCCACAACCAAATACATGGGCCTATTGGGCTAAACAATAATAAATGAAGAAGCAAGTCAATGGGGTTTTCTACATGGTATTGTTTGAAGCCCAATTGTGAAGAGATTTACGTTAGTTGCAAATGACGTGAATCTGCTCGAATATAAAAAGAAGAAGAAACAGTAAACCCTAATAACGGTCTTCTTTTTTGCTTTTGTAACGTTGATAGCTTTCTCTGCTCTTAGGTTTTCTTGTGAGTCCTGTAAACAAGAGAAACCGGGTTAGAACTTGTTGTATTCTTTCTCATCATAGTGGAAGCAGTTGTGGGAGACGGTTCCCACCCCAGAGAGGTACCTATTGGGAACTCTGGGTGAAC
>KE152265.1:0-10229 GCA_000411095.1 Aethionema arabicum | reverse complement strand
CACCACCATACTACTCACCTTCACCCAAGGTGGTATACAAGTCTCCACCACCCCCGTACGTCTACAGTTCCCCACCACCACCACCATACTACTCACCTTCACCCAAGGTGGTATACCTGTCTCCACCACCTCCGTACGTCTACAGCTCCCCACCACCACTATACTACTCACCTTCGCCCAAAGTTTTGTACAAGTCTCCACCACCCCCATACGTCTACAGCTCCCCACCACCACCATACTACTCAGCTTCGCCCAAGGTTGTGTACAAGTCTCGACCACCCCCTTATGTCTACAGTTCCCCACCACCACCATACTACTCACCTTCGCCCAAGGTTGTGTACAAGTCTCCACCACCCCCTTACGTCTACAGTTCCCAACCACAACCATACTACTCACCTTCTCCTAAACGTACTTACAAATCTCCACCTCACCCTCACTACTCTCCTTCCCGTTTCATGCACACAAATCTCCACGGTCACCATACATATATAATTCTTCACCTCCTCCACACTATTCTCCTTCACCTAAACCTGCAGACAAATCCTCACCTCCTCCATCGTACTACTAAACTGAATAAGCGCACATCATAAGACTTGTGTCAAATTTCATTGGATATTTTATCATTTTTTATGGTTTCATGTTTCAAATTTTGCTTGTGGTTGTCTTTGTTGAAATACACAATTGTTGTAATTTCATATATGTATTTGTTTCTAATATTCTTAAGTATGATTGATATGAGATTATATTGTAAGAAATGTCATCAACAAAGTGAAACTAAATTCAATGCAAACTATTTTGCCTTGGTTTCTTCATCTCAAGTATCTGATATTTTGTTGATATCAGTTCTTATATTTATTGTGATCTTCATCGCGTATGATCTCCAATTTTGTATGTTTTGTTTCATCGTTAACAAATACACATGAGTTTAAGTAATTAAACCAACAAAGAAAAATAAATATGTTAGGTTTTGTCAAGATATGTGATTAATATGGGAGTTTGTGTGTCTTGTTTCCTGCGATATCTTGCTATACTAGATAGGCTTTCAGCGAATCTAGAAGAAAATAACAAGTGACCACTTAACTTAGGTGCATTGCCCCAAAGTGGGCCGCTAAATAGGGTAGATAATACCATCCAACCATTTTAGATCAAATTAGAAAATTAAATACTACCAAATCAACATAAAATATAAGGTTCTTTGTTGAAAGAGACTTTTAAAATGTTTTTACTTTCATTAAACGATTTTTCTTTCTGCATTCGGACCGAAACAACTAAATATAAGCTTATTTATTATTGGACCTGATTAAACGGAAACCCAGTTCAACAATATCCATCAAGTTAATATCTATTTGCACTTTAGGTTTTATTCCATCAACTATCACATCATCACACAGTTTTCGCTAACAAAATTAACTCAACGTAAATCATACATGCATTCACTTGAATCACATAATATCATTGTATACTACCTAAACTTTCAACCTTTCCTGATTTATAAGTTCTCTTTTGATTGATATTGTTGGAGATTCAAGAATGGCCAAAGAATTGAGATAAAGAAAGAATTTGAAAGTAGCTGAAGATAGATTGCAGAGCCGAAGTAGTTAGCTTCTGGACTTGAGAAAATAGTCCGTCAAAGCTTCCGATAAAGCGTGTCAATGGCGGATTTCACTAGAGCCTTAACTCTGCCTTCCAAGTCTATTAATCCGGAGAGATGGAAGTGAAACAGATCACTCGTTTTAGAAGAATAAGAAGACTAAGAAGAAGGGATAAACTTCAAGATCCAAGGAAGAACTTCTTGAAGGATTAAGAAGATGATCAAGAAGTAAGAAGATGAAATCTCTCACGTTATCTCTTGCTGCTCTGTTTCTTCTCCTTTTAAACGTAAGCACTTAGCCGTTAGATAGCTTAACCAAGTTCGTTAATTGACTAACCGGTTATTAAACCAAGAAGAAATAGTGAACCGGATTTATTGTTTTAACCAAGTCTTTTCAAGTGTGTTATGATTTGCAAACCAAGATTTAACCGGGATCAAATCAAGATTACAAACCAACAACCTTAATTGAAAAAACCAAAGTATCAAAACATTCATCCCACAATCCTCCTCATGTTTTTCAATAGTTTGGTGCTTTAGTTCTGATTTCTTTTTCAAGAATTGAATCAGATGAGTGATTTGTTTCTCAACATGTATTGTAAGTACACTTTGTTAGTAATTTAATAAGTATCAGTTTGATGTTTCATAAACTTGTGCTTTCTGTAAATTATATACATATAACAACTAAATTTCCATAGTGTGATTTGTATAACTAAGTATCTCCATACATTGAACTCAAGCCACAGAGTTTCATCAATGTACATACTCAGCTTTCCAACTTAGCAACATGTAGTTTCCCTTTTGTTTGACCTTTGGAACCAATGATTTAGGTGAGTAAATCAGATGGTAAGGAGCTTTAGGAAATCACAATCTAAGTCACTGAAGCCCCATTTCTATGGCTGTGTCCAAGACTAAACGTCTACACAACCCTTTAGTTAGGGAATCAGCTTTTTTTTGCAGATCTCACATATTCCAAGGATAATACACCAACTTCTATCAAGCCTCTTATCACTTTATGTCTCATCCTAATGTGTCTTTTCTTCCCGTTATATAGTGAATTCATTGAGACAGCAATGGCTGCTTGTGAGTCACACCTTAAAGCTACTGAATAACAAGCTTTACCTGTCATTGGCAGATCAGTAAGTAGTCCTCTAAGCCATTCAGCCTCTTGACCAGCTAGTTCAAGCGCAATAAGCTCAAATTCCATGGTAGATCTAGCAATACAAGTTTGCTTGCTGGATTTCTATGCTATAGCTCCTCCACCTAGTGTAAATAAGTATCCACTTGTAGAGTGTATCTCGTCATTGTCAGTGATCCAGTTTGCATCACAAAAACCTTCAAGAACGTTGGCTGACCCGTTGTAATTCAACCGCCAATCCTTAGTTCCCTTGAGATATCTCAGCAATCTTTCCATTGATATCCAGTGATCCTTGTTTGGACTCTGAGTGTATCTACTGAGTCTGCTAACTGCATAAGCTATATCAGGTCTTGTGCAGTTCATAAGATACATGACACTTCCTAAAATTTGAGCATAACCAGTCTGATTCTCACTGTCTCCTCTGTTTTTATATAGGTGCATAGAAGGATCATAAGGAGTTTTGGCAATGGGCATATCCCAGTAACCAAACTTCCTCAGAATTTTTTCTATGTAATGTGACTGAGACATTGAGTAACAGCCATCAGTTTTATGAATTTGAATGTCTAATATAACATCTATCTCTTCCAAATCCTTCATATCGAATTTTGAGCATAAATATGATTTAGTTTCAGTCACTATATCAAGTGAGGATCCTATTACCATCATATCATCTACGTATAAACATATGATCACAAACTCAGATTCGTTTCCTTTACTGAACAGACAAGTATCTCCACTGTTAGTTCTAAACCCTTCTACTATAAATCCCTCAGGTTGAATCATATATATCTCTTCTACCAGATCTCCATTCAAAAAGGCAGTTTTGACATCCATTTGATGCACAAACAATTTATGAAATGAAACTAAAGATAGAAGCAACCTGATAGAAGCTATCTTGGTTTTTGGAGCATACGTATCGAAGTAATCAAGACCATGTTTTTGTGTGAACCCCTGAGCAACAAGTCTTGCTTTGAGCTTGTCTATGGTTCCATCAACTTTCAGCTTCTTTTTCAGTATCCATTTACACTTCATAGCCTTACTACCTCTAGGTAAGTCAACTAGTTCCCAAGTGTGATTGGAGATGATGGATTCAAACTC
Organism: Aethionema arabicum; assembly: GCA_000411095.1. Taxonomy (NCBI): domain Eukaryota; kingdom Viridiplantae; phylum Streptophyta; class Magnoliopsida; order Brassicales; family Brassicaceae; genus Aethionema; species Aethionema arabicum. Next base: position 6,405 of record KE152265.1, on the reverse strand, counting down.
ATTGTTGACTGCCTCTTTCCAAAATACAACATCAACTGAGTTCATAGCTTCTAAAAACGTGTTTGGATCTTCTTCCATCAAGAAAGTGAATTCAAATTCTTCACTTGATTCCATGTCAGTTACAATGAAATTTGTAATAAAATCAGGACCAAAATCAGATATTGTTCTACTTCTTTTACTCTTCCTTAGTTCCTACAATTGATTTTCAGAACTGGCAATAGCACAAGTTCTTTTAAGGTTTGAGCTAGAACTGTTAGTATTTGAAGTCAGATTCTTGTATGGAAAAATGTCTTCAAAGAAGTCTGCATCTCTGGTTTCTACAACTTGTCCAAGTCTTTTATTCTCATCAAAATTCAGACACCTATAAGCAGAGCTGTTAGTTGGATAGTCTATGAACAAAGCATCAGTCGTTTTAGGACCTATGTTAGTTCGTTTAAAATTTGGTATTCCAGCTTTTACCAAGCAACCCCAAACTCTTAAGTAGGACAGGTTTGGCTTATGACCCTTCCACAGTTCATAGGGTGTTGAATCTAAACCTTTGTGAGGTACCTTGTTAAGTATATAACAAGCTGACAGAACAGCTTCTCCCCACAGAGAATCAGGCAATCCAGAGCTTAGAACCATTGCATTCATCATGTTCTTCAGTGTTCTATTTTTCCTTTTAGAAATCCCATTTTGTTGGGGAGTGAAGGGTGCAGCCCTCTCATGGGCAATACCTTCATTTGCACAGAAAGAATCAAAAATTTCACTTACATATTCACCTCCTCTGTCTGACTGTACTCTCTTTATCTTGTGGTCAAGCTAGTTCTCAACTTCTGCCTTGTATTTCTTGAATGCATCAAAGGTCTCATCCTTAGAAGTTAGAAGATAAACCTTGCAAAACCTTGAGTAATCGTCAATAAATGTGACATAATATTTCTTACCACTTCTACTTAGTGTGTTTCTGAAATCAGCTAACTCAGTATGAATCAATTCAAGCAACTTAGTAGTTCTTAGAATGGGATAAGAAAAGGGAGAACGAGAGTGCTTAGCTTCAACACAGATCTCACATTTATTCAAGTCATTTTTCAGATTATCTCGAATTAGTTTATTGTTCTGTAATCTTATAATTGATTTTATGTTTAGGTGTCCCAATCTACCATGCCAAGTGTCACTATCACACACCAAGTAAGCACAATTCTCAGCTACATTCTCATTGATAGTTTCTAGTACAAATAAGTTTCCTGAACATAAAGTTTTACCCACATACACACCATTTTTAGTTAGTACCATCCTACCTGATTCTAAAATTTGTTTAATTCCAGCATTCATCAACAAAGCACAAGAGATCAAGTTTCTACGCATAGAAGGCACAAGCATCACATTTGTTAAGGTCAGGATTCTACCAGATGATATTTTCAGATCGATTTCACTTATTCCTGTCACTTGGAGTGGACTGGCATCTCCCAAGAAGACGTTGTTTGAATTTGTGTCTTCTAATTTCTTTAAGAGGTTTTTCTGATTACAAATATGTCTTGTAGTACCTGAATCCATGATCCATTCAACTTTGTCTGAGATGTTATTTACTTCAGTCACTATTGCTATTAGATTTTCTGTGACTTCAGTTCTTGATGTGTTCTTTTGCTGAGGAGCTAGTTTGCAATCTTGCTTTTAATGTCCCAACTGGTGACAGTTCCAACATTTGAGTTTCTTCTTGAAATCAGTTGTTTGATTTACAGAGTTCTTAGACTTCCTTTTTTGATCTTTTCCTTTGTTCTTACCAAATCCTTTGGAGCTTTCAACCAAATTAGCATCAGAATTGATAAGTTCAGAAGAGAAAAAGTTACCATTGAAGGTTTTGTTTGCTTCTTCAATCATTATGTCTGATATCAGCTCTTCAAGATTCATCTTCTTCCTTTCATGTTTCAGTTTTGACCTATAATTACTCCAGGAATTAGGTAACTTATCTATCAGAACCAAGGCAGCGAGTTGATCATTTATTGGCATTCCTTCTGCTTGAATTCTTAACACAATTGTCTCATAATCATGGAGTTTTTCAAGAATAGGCTTGTCTTCTTTGATCACACACGTAGTCCATCTTGAAGTGATGTACTGTTTCATTCCTTCATCAACACCACCGTATTTCTTTTTGAGACTGTTCCATATCTCCTTTGCAAACTCAAAATTAACATAGATGTCAAATAGTTTTTCTGACAAATTTCTAAGGATATATCCTCTGCAGGTTCTGTTGTGATCTTCAAAGGTTCCTTCTCGCTTTGTTTTTCCTTCTTGCTTCTCTGTCACTACGGCTAACTCTGAAGGTTTTGAAGATTCATCTTCAAGAACGTAATCTACACCGATTTCTTAAAAAGAAACTTAAGTTCTTCAGCCCATCTTCGACAGTCCGATCCAACGAGAGGTTGAATCTTTGCAAGATCTGGTGTTTTGAATTCTTTACCATCTTCTTATCTCCTTTTGTTTATATTCTCTCAAGATTGTTGGAGATTCAAGAATGGATCAAAGAATTGAGATAAAGAAAGAATTCAAAAGTAGCTGAAGATAGATTGCAGAGCCGAAGTAGTTAGCCTCTGGACTTGAGAGAATAGTCCGTCAAAGCTTCCGATAAAGCGTGTCAATGGCGGATTTCACTAGAGCCTTAACTCTGCCTTCCAAGTCTATTAATCCGGAGAGATGGAAGTGAAACAGATCACTCGTTTTAGAAGAAGAAGAAGAAGACTGAGAAGAAGAGATAAACTTCAAGATCCAAGGAAGAACTTCTTGAAGGATCAAGAAGATGATCAAGAAGTAAGAAGATGAAATCTCTCACGTTATCTCTTGCTGCTCTGTTTCTTCTCCTTTGAAACTTAAGCACTTAGCCGTTAGATAGCTTAACCAAGTTCGTTAATTGACTAACCAGTTATTAAACCGAGAAGAAATAGTGAACCGGATTTATTGTTTTAACCAAGTCTTTTCAAGTGTGTTGTGATTTGTAAACCAAAATTTAACCGGGATCAAGTCAAGATTACAAACCAACAACATTAATTGAAAAAAACAAAGTATCAAAACATTCATCCCACAGATATTACCTAAATGTTTTGTAAAAATAATTGCAGTGGATGAAGTGGGAAAAGACCAATGATTTGGCCTATATTTTAAATAGCACGATTTGGTTCTCTTGTTTTCTAATTCAACTATAAATCTCAAAGACATGTATGTGAATTTAAAATGCTAGCACAGAATATCCAAAATTGGTTCCCATTTTAAAATTTTCCACCGACAAAAGCACGACAACTTGGATGATAAAAAAAATAATTGATTTGATATCATAAGAATAATACTTAGTTTTTATTGTATTTTTGTAAATGAGAAAGACATCGAGAGGCTCATTAGAAAGTGGGTGCACTCGCCCCCTTGAAACACATAAACAAAATTCATAAAATTAGAACCCGTTAAGCTCGGTTTATCGATCCTAGACATGGCTTATATCTATGGTAGTGACCTCTCCAACTCGGAGATGCAAGGATTTTTGTGTCCTTAGTCAAGATAAAATAATATCGACTACCTATCACGGAGTAGTTGTAGATAGTAAAGATTTGACCCCACGAGATTCTAGTGTTACATTATACGTATTGGATTTCAAATTAAGCTAAGACAAAAGAAATAAGTGGTTTTGGTGTTCGATCTGTCACTAATTAAATGAATTAAACGATAAAATAATAATAAAAAGCATATTTGTGTGTAACCATTCAATCACAAACCCTAGAAATCTCTAAATCTACCTAAGAAATCACTCAAACATAGTTGCAGAAATCAAAGAGAAAGAAATAATTAAAATTGTGAAGCACAAAAGAACATATTTCTTTGATCTTTGTTCGTCGTCGCGGAATCAACAGAAGAAAGAAGAGAAGAAGATAGAAGTTGTGAACACAAGAATTTACGAGTTCGGGCCTCAAATCAAGCACCCTATGTCTCGGCTGGATCTTCACCAACAATCCACTCAGCTTTCAAGAACACTTACAACCTCCACACCAAGCTATCAGCTATGGCAGAATTACAGAGAGTTTCGAAACCAAGAAGAAAAGAAGAAAAAGAGAAGATGAAATCTGGTGAATTTCAAAACAGAACAAGACCTCTGTTTTATAATAGAAAATTGTTATTAACAGCAAACCCTCTAAATCCATTAGTCTCTCTTTTGTATTCTTCTTCCTTGTAACTCTCTCTCTTTGTAATAGAAGTTTTTGGTTTAACTTCTATACCAGTGTAAAATAGACTGGTTTATCCCGGTTTAGTTTGAATTAACCTCAACAAACTGCACCTTGATTCAAACCACTTTGTTCTTCAACCGAATGTCTTGCTGGAATCCGATCTTTATTGTGCTTTCTTGTCTTTTAAATGAGCTTTAGCATAGCTAAAGCTTCAGTGAACTTGTTCACTGGCACAACCTTGGTCAATATATCAGCCGGATTCTTGCTGCTTGGAATCTTATTAACCTGAACTTCACCGGATCCAATTACTTCTTTGATAAAGTGGAACTTCACGTCTATGTGTTTTGTTCTATCATGATACACAGAGTTTTTAGATAGATATGTTGCACTCTCTGAATCACACCACACGCCTACTTCCTCCTGTTTGTGACCAAGTTCCTTTAACAGTCATTTTAACCATAAGCTTTCCTTAATAGCTTCGTTTAAAGCCATATATTCGGTTTCAGTGGTTGAAAGAGCCACCACTGGTTGTAAACCAGACTTCCAACATATTGTATTCCCTCTTAAAGTGAAGACATAGCATGATATTGATCGTCTCTTATCGAGATCAGCAGCAAAATCTCAGTCACAATATCCTTGTAGCTTGAAATTTACAGAATTTGTAAATGTCAAGGTTAGTTCAGATGCAAGTTTTATGTACCTGAACAACCATTTCACTGCTTCCGAGTGCACTTTTCGTGGTTTACTCATAAACCTGCTCACCAAGCCTATCCCATATGTTAAATCTGGTCTTGAACCAACCATTGAGTACATAATACTCCCAACAGCACTAGAATATGGAACAGCATCTATGTTAAGGACTTCTTCATCATTTTGAACTGTAGATAATTTGAAATGAGCATCAATTGGTGTGGTAGTTCTTTTTGCTTCTGCCACTCTGAAACTTCTGATTAATTTCCTCAGATATTCACTCTCTGATAGTTTGAGAATTTTCTTCTCACGATCTCTGTGTATATTCATACCTAAGATCCTTCTAGCTCCACCTAAATCCTTCATCTCAAACTCAGTACTCAACAGTTGTTTTAACTGGTTTATTTCAGAACTGTCTTTAGTTTCTATCAACATATCATCAACATACAAGAGTCGATAGATCATATCTCCGTTGCTACCTGAACTGGTGTAAACATAGTGATCATGTTGACTTCTGTTGTATCCTTGCCCAATCATAAACGAGTTAAATCGTTTATTCCACTAGTGTGGTGACTGTTTGAGCCCATACAAAGACTTCTTGAGCAGACAAACTTGATCATCTCTTCCTGAAATGAAACCTCCAGGTTGTGACATGTATATATCTTCTTCGAGGTTCCCATGAAGGAACGTTTTTTTGACATCCATATGTTCAAGTTCAAGATCCATGTAAGTCATTAAAGATAACAAAATTCGGATTAAGGTGTGCTTGACTACAGGGGAAAAAACTTCTTGATACTTTATTCCCTCTCTTTGTGCATAACCCTTGACTACTAATCTAGCTTTGAACCTTTCAGGTTCAACATTAAATATTTCTGGTTTCTTCTTGAAAATCCAACGACACCCTATAATCTTGTGATTCTGAGGTTTCTTCACCAGAACCCATGTTTCATTTTTCTGTAATGAAAACATCTCTTCATGCATTGCTTTCAGCCATAATTTCCAGTCTTTACTCTGTTTTGTTTGAATACAATCCTCAGGCTCTTCTGGGATGTGCATTTCAGATGTTGTTAATGCAAAAGCAACTTCAGAATCATCAGTAAACCTTGTTGGAGGCACAATAACTCTTCTAGTCATGTCTCTTGCTAGTTGGTAATTTGTCAGAACATCATGACCTTCGTTATCATCTTCTATAGGAAGATCTTCATGAGCTCCACCTTCAGTCGCAGCAAGATGTTCATCTTCTGATTCTGAATTATACTCATTGATAATAGGGTTTTTTTTCGGGTGTTTTATTTATCAATCGAAGTAAAGGGGGTTCCTTAACTCCGACACCACACTGCTAAGAGCGATGTAGTGGGAAGTAAGGGTATCGAACCACGCTTCCGGTGTACTTCTTTTATCTCCTGTATTAAACCAGACTAAGAAAAGAAATCTTTTGGGGTTTTGGTTCCTACTTGTCACTAGCAGAAATCAAAGTGAAATGCACGAAGTAAATAAAGAGGTAAAACAATAATTAAAAGCGTTAGGACTT